>CM068742.1:141336161-141630443 GCA_035084275.1 Hydrolagus colliei | reverse complement strand
TCCACACATCCACTCCTCTGTGACAAAATATACTGTACTCTGATCCTCTATAATCTTGCTTGATACTTTCAACTTTTTAAACAATAACCTTCAGTTGTGCTTTCGTTGTTTAAGTACAAAACTCTGTTTGCATCAATTTACATTGTCTGCTCATCTGATTAGTTGAATAAGATTAGATTATGCCCTCAAGAACAAAAAAGGTTGAGCAAAGAATAATGCTGGTTTATACCCCAGGCAAGAATCACGTCATCACAAGATAAGTTCAGCTGAAGAAGGCCCTTCACCCCATTCGATCTCATTCTTTCAAAACACCCATCCTATATATATCTTCCCATCATAACCATTGGGCTATATTTTAAATATATCCTCAACCACCCTTCCCAGTACCCTATTCCAGTCATTAATTATTATAATGGGTAAATAAATATTTTCTACTGTCTGTTCTGAAATTGCTATTTACAAATCAAAACCTATGTCTTATTGATCTTCTCTGAACAATCTCCATTGTGCCAATGTCCTTAGGAGATAGGGTGTACTCCAAAACCAAACACAACATAACAGTTGATACAAGGGTTCCTTAATAAGGAAACTATATGTGCGTCAGGGCAACCTGTGGGAACAATGCTCTGGTGCAATCTACGTTTGGAATGGAGACTGCACAAGTTGGCATGACACATTTGCAATTGGGAATTCCCACTCAGCCTCCCTATTAAGAAATCCCATTAGAGAATGCAGCATTGTAGGCCCCAGTAATCCAAATGCAGCCTCACAAGGTTAAAGCAAGTTCTTTCTATTTATAACCAAATGCCCTTAAGATGAAAGAATAGAATTTGATTGGCATTGTTGACAGCAGCATTGCACTGACGGGAAACCTTCAGTTCCTGATCAATAATTACATCCCTACCCTTTTTCTTCTCCACCTCTACTGATGGCCTTTATTATGGACATATGTTTACAGTTCTTTGGTCCAACATGCATTGCCTTTACCTACACTTAAATCCATCTCCAACAACAACAACAACAACAACAACAACAACAAAATTACATTTATAAAGTGCCTTTCACGTCGGGAGGACATCCCAAAGAGCTGAACAGTCCAATCGGGATCCGAGCGGGGGGTGGGGAGGGAAGGGTCGGGAAGGGGGAAGGAGAGTAGGAGAGGTGGAAGAGTTAGGAGGGGAGCAGAAGGCATGGTCGAAGAAGAAGGTCTTGAGACCGGCTTTGAAGGAGGAAAGAGAGGAAGTGAGGCGAAGGGATTGCGGGATGGAGTTCCACAGTGTGGGAGCAGAGAGGCTGAAAGCCCGGCTACCAATGGTGGGGCAGTTAGGGCAGTGGACGTGGAGCAGGTCAGAGCCTGCTGAGCGGAGGGGACGGGTGGGCTGATAGGGAGACAGCAACAACAACAACAAATTACACTTATAAAGCGCCTTTCACGTCGGGAGGACATCCCAAGGCACTGCACAGGAGATGTGTGACTCGAGCTGGGAGGGGAGTGTACGGGAAGGGGTGAAACAGGTAGGGGAGGTCGAAAAATTTGGGGTGGAACAAAAGGCACGGTCGAAAAGGAAAGTCTTCAAACCGGCCTTGAAAGAGGAAAGGGAAGAAACAAGACTGAGGGATTGGGGGATGGAATTCCAACAACAACAACAAATTACATTTATAGAGCGCCTTTCACGTCGGGAGGACGTCCCAAGGCACTGATAGGGTCAGAGCAGAAAAACTGAAGGCCCGGCCTCCGATGGTGGGGTGGTTCGGGCGGGGGGCTTGGAGCAGGCCAAGTCCTGCTGAGCGGAGGGTCCGGGTGGGCTTGTAGGGGGAGAGTAAATTGGTTAAGTAGGGCGGGGCAAGGCCATGTAAGGCCTTGAAGGTGAGGACGAGGATCTTGAACTCGATCCTCTGGAGGATGGGGAGCCAGTGGAGACGGGCGAGGGTGGGGTTTATGTGGTCGCAGGTTGGAGAGATAGGCGGGGCCTTCAAGTTGAGGACAAGGATCTTGAATTGAGGACAAGGTGAGGACAAGGATCTCCAACTCATTTTGGCCCACAAAGAATAATTTGTCAATCATTTTAATTCTTCCATATTTTCTAGGATTTGACTTTTCCTTGTTAATGTATCTACTTAGCAAAATTGATGCTATTACAAAAAGCCCTATTCTCCAAGTCACTTATAACCAGTACGAACAGCAAAGACTTCCTGTGCAATTCCTCTGCTCACTACTTCCAAGCTAATGCTTTTTCATTTAGCGCTATTCTTGGCTTCCTATTGTTAAGATGTATTGTCTTAAATCCAAACAGCTCATTTGCCATTAACTTCATCAGCTTTAGCGTTGTGTAAAAGTCTAACGTGGGGATGCTTAGAAATGCCTTCTGGAACTCCAAGCAAACAACAGTATAGCAGTGAAAGGGTAAAATGTTAAGGGTAAAATGGTAATGGTAAAAATAAAGGTTTCCAGTTGCTTTTGAAGCATGCTGGCAATCATCTGAGAATAATGTCAGTCTCGGTACAGAGACTGGAGAGTGAGGGTGGGTGTGATTGATAGTCAGTTAGTCAGCTCCTTAGGGAGTATTTTTAAGCAGAGGCACAGTAAACTCCTGATAACTGAACCCTGGCTTAACTTGTCACTACCACTTAAGTCGTTATCCTGTCAATTATCCCGGACACATTTATTTATGTATCTATACATAAGACTAACCAGCTATTCCGGTTAACTCATCACTGAGCCCTTTTCTCTTAGAATCATAGAATCATAGAATTTTACGGCACAAAAGGAGGCCATTCGGCCCATCCAGTCTGTGACGGCTCTTTGAAAAGAGCGATTCAATCCCACTGCCCTGCCCGCTCCCCATAGCCTAATAGACCCGTTCTCCCTAAATAAAGATCTAATTCCCTTTTAAAAGTTGTTATCGAATCAGCCTCCACCACCTTTTCAGGCAATGCATTCTTGGAACAACGATTTATCAAGAGTTTATTATATTTTGATCTCTGTCGTTTTGTGCTTAAAAAACCAACTTACATTCAGCAGTTTGGTTACTTTCTCATAGAATTTTGGTAAATTCCTGAGGCATGACCCAATTCATTAAAATACAGATTGGTTACTTCTGACTCTCTTGTTGAATACTGATAACATCCCCTATAATACTTAAATATATTCCTAACAACATGGGTGTAATTTCCTGATTCATGTCTCCCTACTTTGGTGAATAACAAAAGATAGTGTTTGCCTCAACTCTTGCATTTACCTCACTACAGCAACAAAACATTGTACAGTAGAAGCCTGTTTATCCGGCACCCGCGGGACCCGGCCAATGCCGGTTAAAGCGCCTGCCAGATATTCGAGCGGCCCGCAGCCGAAAACCCACTACAAAAAAATTAAAGTTCTTTTAACACACACTATACACACCAGACTAAGTAATGGCAGATAGTGACAGAATGTTGTGTTGGTGCTTGTTGTTGAGGCTGCCCTCTAGCACTTCTCACCTTTGCTGGTTGGGGTTTACAGTCCATTGATTCTTTTTTGAATGGGGGAGCACCAGGCGGGTGAAAAAGGAGGCAGCGCAATTTGCAATTTTACTACTGCAAGCTAGGGTCCGGCGATATATCGATATATCGGTTATATACGATATAATTTTCATACCGATATGCCGATATAGGCATTTCAGAAATATCGATATATCGAAAAATCAATATATCGAAAAGATCGGAATACGCACGCACTGAACTACAAGACCCAGAATGCTCATCTCTATACACAACGCACAGACCGAGGTGCAAGCCACCATATTGTATTCATAGTCCTCGAATACAATATACAGGTATGCAAGGAGTGAGGGGGGAGAGACGGGGGGAGTGGGGGGAGAGATGGCGGGGGGGGGGGGGGGGGAGAGAGACGGCGGGGGGGGGGGAGATAGAAAGAACAGGGGGTGGGGAGAGAGAGAAACGGTGGGGGGGGGAGAGAGAGAGACGGCAGGGTGGGGGGTGGAGAGAGAGAGACGGCAGGGATGGGGGAGAGAGAGAGAGACGGCGGGGAGGGGGGGAGAGAGAGAGACGGCGGGGGGTGAAGAGAGAGATGGCAGGGTGGGGGGGGGGGGGGGGGGGGAGAGAGAGAGACGGCGTGAGGGGGGGGGAAGAGAGAGAGACGGTGAGGGGGGAAGAGAGAGAGACGGCGGGGGAGCGGGGGGAGAGAGAGAGACGGCGGGGGTGGGGAGAGAGACGGCGGGGGTGGGTAGACAGGGGGGGATGTAATAATATACAGATAGATAGATAGAGATTGGTGGGGGGTGTGAGAGAAGAGAGAGACACAGACAGAAAAACACAGAGATGGTGAGAGTGAGTGTGAGCACCTTGCGACGCGCGCGCATGCGCAGTATGAAAACCCCCAAAATATCGATATATCTCGATATGAGCCCATTGATATATCTAAATCGGAAAATTTCCATATCGACGGACCCTACTGCAAGCCAAACTCTACTAGCGGCAAACCAAAATACTGCACCTGCGTGACAATGTGGTTTATCGGCTAGTGTTATCGGCTTGCCGCTAGTATGACTTTAAAGTCATACGTGCTCCATTTTTTTCACCCGCTTGGCATTCTCCATTTTGGGGGGAGTCGCTGGACTGTAAACCTCAATTGCAGCATCATGGCTTCAAGCTCAGCATCTACCAGCAGGGGTGGGGGGCGTGGGAGAGTGATTTTTACAGTGAGTGCCAATGCAATATTCTGTTGTTATGTTATTATTTATGCATTTACAAATGCTCCACTGCTATTGTTCTGGATAAGTTCTGGTTTATCGAATGGGGACTTTTTTTTGGCGTGGCGGTTAAAGGTGGGAAAAAAATAAGTATTTAAAAATGTCTAATATAAAAGGTTATAAGGAAGGAGCACAGAATAAGATTAAAATGAAGCTTCCAGCAGAGAGGTAGTATCAGTCTATGCTCAATTAGCAGAATTATGTTTTACTATATAATAATTTCTATGACTCTATGAAATACTGGTCAGGAATTCCATATGGGTCTGGATTTAATCTACAGTATTAACATTTTAGAGCTTCTAAAATTCGGCAACTTGTTAATTCAGTCTTTATATTTGAAACCAGGTTGATGTAAGTTTGTTTAAAAACAATTAAAAAAGGGTTTCAAAATTAATGCTGACTTCAGCAATTTGTGAAATTCTGGATGTTAATAGAGTAAATATAGAGCCACCTGAAATTTCTCTCCAACCATTTTCTAACAGAGATCTTTAAAAAGGGTTCTTGCAGCACTGGGTGTCACTATCACTAGAGGTCATGATCCTATGATAGAGTTAAACTATACAGGTATCCCTCCCCAACAATGGGGGATACGTTCCTGAAAACCTCCTCGGTTCGTTAAACCACGGTTGGAAAATACAGGGCCCTATGGGAAACATGGGGATAGGGGGAGTACATTTGTTTTGTCATGGTTGGAAAATGCAGGGCCCTATGGGAAACATGGGATAGGGGAAGTAAGTTTGGGTGCATTGGCTTCCAGGATCTGCAGCAATCTGTCTGACTGATTGACTGATCTACACACAGACACAGAGTGAGAGAGAGAGAGAGAAATCAACAGAGAAGGTGGTGTGGGTGGTGGGTGACGCGGAGGGCGGGGGTGTATGTGCAGAAGGTGGTGTGGTGGGTGACAATGGAGATAGGGGTAGTAAGTTTGGGAGCATTGGCTGTCAGGATCTGCAGACACAGCGAGACACAGACACAGAGAGAGAGAGAGAAATCAACGGAGATTTACCTTAATCGTAAAAGAGAAGCGACATCTCGCTGGTTGATTGTGACATCGCAACTGGGTCCTAGCGCCAGATGCTAGCGCAAAGCTGGTTGATGCAACTGGGTCCTAGCGCCAAATGCTAGTGTTAGTGTTAAAACCCGTAGATAGGCAAGGGTTAAGCAATAACCATTGCCATGGTTAGCAAGGGTTGTCGCAGCGAGCCAACCGTTGATAAGTGAAATTAGTGGTAGAAAAAATTGTGGCTGGAGCGGGGTACCTGTTTTCTAAAATGTGCAGTACATTTCCTCTAAATTCAAAACAGTTGAAAATCTTATTCCAGTTCAATGATGTCTATAAATATTAACTTGCTATAAATTTATCTGGAAAAATTTATTAACATTTTCACTCTAAATGTAATTGTTTTATACCTTCTGATGATGACAACAATACTAAAATAATCGTTACATTTATCTGAAACTGAATTCAAACATCTCAAAGCATAGAGTTTTCTGTGACTCGTATTTGTAGGCAAATGCAGCAGCTAATTTGCACATAGAAATGTCTGCATGTGAAGTGAATGACAAATTTATTGTGATGTTGGGGCTTGTTGTGCTCCACCACTATCAAGCGCTCTGGGGCGTTATCCTGCATGAGGGGTGCTATTTAAATCAGACCCGAGCCCTCTTGCTTGTGAGGTGAGTGCTCTAACCAATACACTGCAGGACTTCCCACAATGGATTGTCAGCCTCGACTATGAATTTAAATTAAGGCATGCATAACCTCCTAATTCAGAAGTGAGAATGCCATCTACCAAGTCTGTATGATATTCACCTACCACTGTACTATATAGTAAATCCTGTGAAATGGTTTGAAATGTCCTCCTGATGTGAAAGGTGCTATATCAAATGCAAGGATTATTAAGAATAAAAAAATCCACTTAATACGTTTGTCTACTATCGCAGAATCTAATCCCCGAATTTCGATGCAAGCTATTGTATGTATTCCTGAGGAGCGAAAAGTACTGTAATGTTTTGCAAATCAAATATAAGCATGATTGATTCATTTGGGTCACTAAGTGCACTTCCAACAACACAAAAAAAATTCAATTCCTCACTGCAGCAAAGCAGAGAGCCCAGGTACAGTGACTCATTTCAGAGAGCAATTACCACGACTCATTGTACATTAAGAGAGAAACAAATTAGTGAGGATCATCAGAAATGAAACTGAATTGTGTCAAACTCTGAGGTTAAAAGGGGAAAGTGATAAAAAAAGACAAAGATCTTATTAATTCAAGCTCAAACTTTCTCTTACAGTCCAACACAGTTGCAAGAACTGCCGCTAAAATAATAAAAATAGTCTCAGAGTCTCTAGAAAATAAGTCTCAGGATGTGAAGGAGTTAATGAAGTAAGGAGTGTGATTCAGCACCAGAATGTCATGCCTAGACAGCTAACCAAGCGATTAGATATGAGCATTGTTTAACATTCCAGTTAATCCAATCAGTAAACCGTGCGCCAATAGTGCGCAGACTCATGATCAATATGTGAGACAAAGGTCAGACTGTACGTACTAGTGTTCAAGTGCAACCCATGAAGGGAGAGACTAATTTGATAGGGTGAAACCCCTGAGAGAGGGTGTCTCGAGTGATCAGTAACTTTTTGATTGAATAAGCTAACAGGAAGTAGCAGTGTATAAATATAGATTATTTTCTTTTGTCTAAGAAGAGCAGCTCAAGCAACGTGCCTATACTGTAACTTTACAAGTACTGTAATAAAGAACTCTTTTAAATCTTTTAAACCTACTTGGTGTCCAAAGACTATCTGTTCAACACATGCAAATAGATGATCCTGCAGGATGTCTCAGAGCACTTCTCCACTGCTTTGAAGTGGAAACCTTGACGATGAACTCAAAGTATTGATGGGCCTGACCTTTTGTCTCAAAGGCGAATGCATTATCAATTGGGACAGGCTCACAGCAGTGAGACATGCCTACTCCATGACTGATTTTGGATTCATATTCAAATATAATAGTTAATGATATTTGGATCTCCAGTATTTTCTAATAATCAAATATATTTTCACCATTTACACCTAATGTTCAGTTTTCACAAAAAATATATTTACAAGTGTTTAAAAATATCAAAATGTAGTGGAAGTAAATAGTAAATGAGGTTCGCTTATACTTTATTTAATCTGTTTTTACCTGAAAAGTCATTCCTCTTTTGTATTCCGTGTAGAGAATTGAAGATGACTTTAAAACAAATTCTTAGAATGCTGCAATTGTGCAATGATGCAACTGGCTTGCCTTTTGTTCCTAGTCCTATTGAAATTCATCATTTACTCCAAAGTATACATTACATACTAAGTTCTTTCAATTAAATTGAATTGACCATGTGCAAAGGGAAGGAAAGCAGCTGAGACTCTATGCCAACATCTCTGAACAACGGAGTAGGTAGAGGAAGCCTGTCAGTGATTTGCCCAGCACGATCTGCCTTGCTGCGAGATTGACCTTCAGTATTGAACTCGGGTAGAACCAAGAGATATAAGACATACAGATATAATTGGTTAGCCCGTTGGTTGTGAAAGAGACAGCTGTTGATGCCTAGTTGGTTGCTCAGTGCTGCATGTTGGATACCCATTTTTTTCTCAAGTTTTTGGTTTGGTAAAAATTAGGGAACGGCGATATGGGATTTTTCCGGATATGGATATATCGGTTTGCTCATACCTGCTTAAACCGATCTATCGAGTTTTTATACTGCACATGCGCGTGCATTCGAAGTGCACGTGCATTGATGGCGTGCGCGCATTTATGGTGCGCGCTCAGTCGCGGTGCGCACGCATTGACGGTGCGTCCGCACTGACGATGCGCGCGCAGTCGCGGTGCACGCACATTTCGAAATGCGTGCTCTAGGTCCAGAAAGTTTGTAATGTTGGTGTCAAGTCTGTTGAATTATACGATGTTGTTTGCTCTCTACCTCCCCCTCTCCTTCTCTCCCTCCTCTCCTCTCTCCTTCTCTGCCTCCTTTCCCCTCTCCTTCTCTCCCTCCCCCTCCACTCTCCCTCTCTCCTCTCCCTCCTCCCTGTCTCCTCTCCTCCTCTCCCCCTCTCCTTCTCTCCCCTCTCCCTCCCTCCCCTCTCTCCTTCTCTCCCTCCTTTCCCCCTCTCCTTCTCTCCCTCCCTTCCTCTCTCCTCCTCTCCCAACTTTCCCCCTCTCCCTCCCTGCCCTCTCTCCTTCTCTCCCTCTCTCCTTCTCTCCCTTCTTTCCCCTCGCTCCTTCTCTCCCTCCTTTCCCCCTCTCCTTCTCTCCCTCCCTCCCTCTCCTCTCTTCCTCTCTCCCTCCTTTCCCCTCGCTCCTTCTCTCCTTCCTTTCCCCCTCTCCTTCTCTCCCTCCCTCTTCTCTCTTCCTCTCTCCTTCTCTCCCAACTTTCCCCCTCTCCTTCTCTCCCTCCCTCCCTCCCTCTCCTCTCTTCCTCTCTCCTTCTCTTCCTCTCTCCTTCTCTCCCTCCTTTCCCCTCGCTCCTTCTCTCCCCCCTTTCACCCTCTCCTCCTCTCCCTCCCCCTCTCTCCTTCTCTCCCAACTTTCCCCCTCACCTTCTCTCCCTCCTTTCCCCCTCTCCTTCTCTCCCTCCATCTCTAAACACAAAATAGAACACACACACACCAAAAACAAAATCTAGAGATTTATTCTCCTCCATTTCTTGCTTGAAACTAGCATGTAATGTCCACGTGTAAATGAGATCTATTACAATAGAAAAGAGAGAGACAGACAGTCTGACTGTTAGAGTTAGAAGACAGATTATCACTGCTGTGTGTGTCTGACTAGACACACACATAGAAGCAGTGATAATCTGTCTTCTAACTCTCTCACACACAAAAATAACACTTACAGCCACAAAATGCCACTTATTTTTATGTAGTCTGAAGTCTGAATTAATGTCCTTTGCCATTGGCAAGCTCTCCTTTGCTATGCAAAAAGTGACAGCGTTCGTGATACTTTGCCACGTTTTGTCCCCTCTCTGGTACAATGTTCTCCTCTTAAATAAAGCAGGAATTGTTTGAGCTGCACTGGCCCCACTACCTGTCGCTTTCTCCGAAGCGCTGGTTCGACTTCCTGCTGTTGTCGACAATGATTTCGCTCTGAGGGCAGCGTGCTGGGCGGGGTGGTGCTGCTTAATGTGTTGTCGCAGGTTGCTCGTGCTCGAATCAGATGTCTTAACCAAGACCTTGCAAACTGTACATCTATACACACCATTACTGACTGCATTGTTTTCAAAGTAGTCCCATACGGGGCTTCTTTTCCCCATGATGAGAAAGGTAAATTTTCAAACTACAATTTTCAGCGATGCGGCTTTGTTAAGACGCCACGACTCACGTCGAGTATACACAGTAAAGTGTGCGTGCACATCGGATGTGCGCGCCCGTTAATTGTGCGCACGCACCGAATGTACGCGCATTCCATGCTCTCGGTCTAGGAGGTTGCAATGCCGGCGACAAGGTAAGCTGGAACAGATCGCATTACACTGATAATACCAACAATATTGATATATTGCCAGGAACGATATTAAAAATATAACGATGTATATTTTTAAAATCGAATCTCTCGATATAAAGTTTTTTTTAGAATCACCATATCGGCATACCGATCTGAAAATCATATCGGGTTTAATCGAAAAACCGATACATCGCCGTTCCCTAGTAAAAATTCGACATCATGTTACCATTAATCAAAATCTACAATCTTGTTAACTTAACCCAAACGTTTCCCACAGCAATTTGCAAGCACCGTAATGTAATAATAATAATTATCCTTACATTGAATATAGAGCCTGACATATCAGGAGGTTGTCTTAAACCATTTTTCAGGATTGATCGGAAAGTATAGTGACAGAGAACTTGGTAGGTAAACACGTCAGCAAAATGTGCAAAGCAATCTTCCACAAACAACTATGAAGCGAATGATGGATTTTACCTCTGAGAGTGTTGGCCAGGAGAGACTGGGAGAAACTCACTTCTCTTTATCAAATTGTGCCATAACAGCAAGTTCAGCAAAGACAAGAATGTTTAGGACAACTCGTTTAGCACATTCAACGTGATAAATATTACACAAAGAGCATATTTGACCCCTGCCTGAGTTACTATTAACTGACCCACTGAAGTTAGTGCTCAGGTTATATCTTCAAAACTAATTGGAAACATTTGAGGCTAGCAATGGTACTGGTTTAACATCTGACAGATCCACCAACAGCTACATAAATCGTAAAGCAATCAATCACTGGCTAAGAGAAACTGAAACACAGCAACAAGAATCTATAACCAATAAGATAGTTTCTCCAGTGTCCCAGCCAACAACCTATTGGACTATGGCAATAAACCCTCCAAGTAAGAGATGTTTAACCCACATTTATCTACCTATCCAGGTGGATGTTAATGGTCTGATGGCTCTATTCCAAAAGGAAAGGAAGTTTCTCCTGGTGTTCTGGCCAACAATCCAACCCCCTCACTCCATCGTTGTTTGTGGAAGATTGTTGTGGCCATATTACTGCATTCACCTACAAAATGCACACTGGCGCTCCACTTTACTATATATCCTGTGAAGCATTGTGAGACATCTTGACAATGTGATAAGGTACTATACCAATTACAAGAATTATTATTATTAATAGATAAACTTAGTCACCCAGCTGTTTGTGTGACATTGGCTGCTGTATTCAGCTACAAAATACAAAGTCACTACACTTTACAGTACATCTTATGAAGTGCTTTGAGATCTAATTCTGAGGTGAAAGGCATTGTACCAAATGTAAGGATTATGAGGATTATTATTATATAATTATTATATAATATTTCTTGCATTCAATATAGCGCTTTTCACATCTTCTAGACGTCTCAAAGCACTTCACAGAATACAATGTAAAGTGAATTGACTGTATATTTGTGGATGAAACGCACCAACCAATTGTGCACTGCAGTGTCCTACAACAGTCATGGATTCAAATGACCAATTTAGAACATAAGAATTAGGAGCAGGAGTAGGCCATTCGGCCCTTCGAGCCTACTCCGCCATTCAATAAGATCATGGCTGATCTTCTCACCTAACTCTAATTACCTGGAGTAAATAGAGTAATTGGAGTTTATTATTGTTTCGTGAAAGAGAGTGTGGGTGACAGAGAGTGGGCAACATAGAGAGTGAATGACAAGTGTGTGAGTGTCAGAGAGTGGGTGACAGACAGTGTGAGTTACAGAGAGTGGGTGACAGAGAGTGTGATTGACAGAGAGAGTGGGTGACAGACAGTGTGGGTGACAGAGAGTGTATATAAAACAAGTGAGATATAACAAGCCCTTTAATGGATAATCCATAAAACAGCGTCTTTATTCCAGTCTCCCTCAATATGTTCTACATGAGAGAAAGATAAAATGTCACATTATTTTAATGGTTATTAACGCTTAGTGTTGGGGACCTAAAGATACCCTGAAATCATGTGGCGATATAAAGAGGCTGAAATGTTTGTATTTTATACCAAATTAATCTAATTCTCAAAAGGGAAACTATTGTTTCATGCTGAGTGGTGTTACCGCAACTAAATTGCTGGACAGCACTTGATGCTGAAATATAATTAAATATCTAATTAACACAGTAAAACCTATTAATATCACGACCAAATTATAATCAAAAGCCATACATAACCTTATCAGTTTTAGTCCTATATTGTACCGTGGTACCTTGGGATAACATGGGATATTTTACATGCAGTACAAACCAAAATATGAGGCAGAGCAAATAACGAGCATTATTGCAGCTTGGAACACAACTGGCTTAACAATGTAGTCCAGCATCCTGTTCCTTTGCCTATCTCTGCCTCATACTGTTTCGACCTGATGAGCAATGAGTAATTAAAATCCCCAAAGCCATTTTTAACTATGTCTTAGAAAGTTTTATCCCATCTATGGAATCCATGTGCAATATATCTTTACTTCTTATATGCAGGATCTAACACTTGTATCGAATGAACTTATTATGCCAAGGCTTAGCCCAGGTAGACAAAGTGTCATGGTCTTTTTACAGCCAAAGCTGGGCTACAAATTATTTGAACATCCTTGGATAAGTGAAGTTAGGTTAATCATGTAATTTGGGGAGTACATTTAAGATAGAGTGCATAAATTTACATACTGAATACCAATGGACAGTTTGGATGTGGAGTTACGGCTGGGACATTATAATAATAATTCTTGCATTTGATATGAAAGGCACTATATTAATGCAAGTTTTGATTGATTGAGCGTTGCATATATTGCGAAGGATAGTCTCTGCATATTTTATAGGAGAATGCGGTAGCCAAATTACACAATGTCCGACAAACAGCCACAAAGTGAATGACCAATTTTATTTGAGGGAAAATTGTCCAGGGCACTGAGGAAAACTCACTAATCTAACTAGGTGCATCGCATTTATATGAGAAAGACAGAGAGTGGGACCTGTTAAGTTATTTAGGGAGCAGGGAGAGGAGGGAGTTGCCTCACCGTCTTACACCTCCACACTCCAAGGAAACTTTGCTGCATCAAATTGAAACAACACGTCTGTAGTTGCCTCGATGTGTAGCAACATTTCTCACCATTTTTTCTCCAAACCTCTAGTGCCCCAGCATCTGCTGTCCCATTATCTACCTTGCCCTGTGAGGTGCCTTTATCTGGGTAATGCTGTACAGTTGTAGTGCTGGCTGCAGCGTTGGACTGTTACACACGGACTGAGTGTAATTTGCTGAGTGGAGGAGGTCACCGCTCTGCTCTTCCTTGCCCTCCTTTTCTTCATCCTCCTTACGGTTCACCTAAACAGGAGTGATATTGTGTCTTGTTATCAAAGATCTTGTTTAAGATGGGTATGGTTACTTGGCTGTTGGTTGGATTGACTCGAGGGAAAATGAAGATGTTGGTGTGGAGGCTGCAAGAAAAGAATGTGCGAGGTACAGAACCAATGCATGTGCTCCCTATAGAATGCAGGGCATGAAAACCGCATGTTTCCATTTGAAAGCTGATACTATTTTTCCATACGTGTTGTATTCATCTTATCTTCACGCTGCCTATAAAGTCCTAAAACACTCTCCTCCCCTGTACACATGGCGTCCGGAAGACACAAACAGCATTGACAGGACGAACTGTCTCGTCCTCAGAACCAACCTTGGCCACCTCCGTTCTCCTCCACATCCCACAGCCATTTGTGCAAAGCCACTTCACTTTGAAGCTGGTGAGTCACCCAGTAGGTAATTATCGCTTTGCTGTGCTTGTTAATGAGGATCCGATGCCTCGATCAGAGAATGGTTCCTGATTAACCACAATGCTAGAATGACTCAATTGTTAGTCCCTTGTGTCTAATCCATATTCATGTCCACATTAACACCTAAGTAATAATAATAGTCCTTGCATTATATCAAATATTTTTACTTATTATATAGCACCTTATCACGTCTTCGAGATGTCTCAAAATGCTTCACGGAATATACTATAAAGTGAATTGGCTGTATATATTTATTGTGGGCGAAACACAGCAGCCAATTGCACACAGCAGTGTTGTAAGAACAGCCCTGGATGGAGTGAACAAACATTTTTTAAAAATTGTTTATTGTAGAAGCAGAAAAAGCAATCCGCTGATTGACTAATACCCAAGTTCCTCCTTACTGCTAGGTAAACAGAGGCATGTGGAATAACATTTCATCCTGCCCGGAAACCAAACCCAGAACCTCTCGCTTCCGAGGTGAGTGCCCTAACCAATACCCTGCAGGTCTACACTAATACTTTATCACAGATTTGTTATTGGACCCATCCATCGCCAACTCCTCCCCCTATCCTCCACTCGGGTCTGAAGCAATAATTGTCCAGGGCCTTGGGACATCCTCCTGACGTGAAAGGCACTATACAAATGTAATTTTGTTGTTGTTGTTTTTGAATAGTTTCCTACTGACAAATTGCAATGTCACCTTGTCAAAAATTTTTGTTATACAAGATCTACCCTTTTGAAGCAGTGTTGGCTGTAATATATTAGGTTATTTTCACATGGTTTTCTTCAATTTGGCTTCTAAGTATTGATTACAATGGTTTTCTAATAACTGAGATCAGACTAATGGATGTGTCGCTGCCTGGTTTGGCACTGTCGTCTTTATTTAATATGCAAATCTTGTTTGCAGTGTTTGCCTCCTCAGTGTTCTTTTACCTCCTCAAAATGCATGCCAGTGCTTTGCAAATATCCTCCCCTGTCTGTTAAAGCACAGTACCTTGGGGTATTGTTCATCCGTACTGGTTCATGTGAGTCTACTTGGAACCCCTGACTTCCCAATGTTCAAAGTCCTGGAGTTCACATAACATGTGGTTTATGTTGGATAGCATATTGTTAGTGTCCGCCATGGTAAAACCATAGGAATTCACCATTTAATGTCATTTCTATGTAGAATTACATACTACAGCATAGAAACACTCAGCCCAACTAATCTGAGCTATTTATTTACTCTCCGCATGAGCCTCCAGCCATCCAAATCTAACTCCCCTTCATTCTCATTTTCAGTTCCTTTTTGATCCTTCAGGATTTTAGTTTCCACCCTGATCACATTCTTGCTGTTATAATATTGGACAAATGTTTTCATGATACATTTGGCATCTGCTGCTATGTTGCTTTCCAATTTTCTATTTGGCTCCCCAATCTCTTTTTTTATTTGCTTCATAGAATCCTCTATGTAGACATGCATAATGGTTGCTCTCTCCCTTCTCCCTACTAGTTTCTTATTTTGCTTAAACCCCTTGTTAATGACCGTGTTAATCCACCCGAGAGCATTGTGACATTCTTTGATACATAATCGCCCTGTACACTTCACATAGCACCTCATCAATTAGCTGAAATGGAACACCTTAAAAAATTCAAGCCACTCTGTCTTTTATCATGTGTACATTACTAATGATTTACTTCCGGGCCCACTTCTATGCGGTATTCTCTGAAGAAGAACCTTCTCCCGAAAGACAGGACTCAGAAAAACAATTCTACGGAAGCCAACAAACAATCTAACAAAATGTTCCGGTGTATTGCTAATACACTGCAGGAGCACTGCATTCTGCATACCTCACTCCTTTGCTTGAACCATCCACTCAGCTAACATAGGTCTACAGTGTGTCCCCGGTCCCCTCTGTACCACCATTGGTGGCTAAGCCCTCAGTCACTATGCTATTCACCTCTTCATCTATCCATCTGCCTCTTTATCTGTCTTTAGCCTCTCTGCTCCCACACTGTGGAACTCCATTCTGCAGCCCCTCCGCCTCGCTTCCTCCCTTTCCTCCTTCAAGGCCGGTCTTAAGACCTTCCTCTTCAACCGCGCCTTCGGCTCCCCCACTAACTCTTCCCCCTCTCCCACTCCCCTCTCCCACTCCCCTTCCCCTGACTCTCCTGCTCCCCCCCATCCCGACCCTCCCCCCCTGCTCCGGTCCCAACCAGACAGTTCAGCGTTTTGGGACATCCTCCCAACGTGAAAGGCGCTGTATAAGTGCAATTTTGTTGTTGTTTAAATCCCACCTCAAATCTTACCACTTGAACCACACCTACAGTCACCTCCCCCTTCTCCCTTGCTTGGGGTACAACCTGCATTGTACAGCATTAAGAGCACCATCTAAACACAAGTTGTTGTTGCTGTTGTTGGGTTGGAAGTGCCATTGAGACTTTAAATTGAGGTTTCCATTTGCCTGTTCAGGGAGATGTTAAACATCCCATGTCACTATTTGAAAAGAAACAGGAGTTTCTCAGTTTGGCATAGGCAACTAACACCTAGATAAATCAGTCATTTGCTTTATGACTGATGTTGAAACTTGCTGTGCCTATTTCGCTGTGGCATTTGCCTACAATTACACGGTGAGCTGACTTGACAATTTCCTTTGAGACGTTTTTGACGTAATAGGCGCTGCATCAAGCACAAGGATTATTTATACTTATAACAATCGGTCAAGCATATGTCTCATCGCCTCTCACAGAACTGCAGGCAGAAAAGCTTTGTGTGCTGGAGTATAGCGAGCAAGCCTGGAGACTGAGGCTTTTAAGGCATTAAACACGTCTCTTAAGTGACTACTGCAGGACAGTAACCTTTAGCTCTTTCGTGACATTGTGAAGTTTTCCAGGAAATACTCATTGAACCTGATGAGTCACAAGAAATGTGTTAATGTTGCTCTTGCGAAACATGAAAGCACTGATGGTGACCAAGAGACCCAAAAGACCATCAAGGACAGATGTTGCTAATATGTGCAGCCTTTGGTTAGTAGCAGCAATTAACAATTTACATAGGACTCAGTGCATTCTATGAAGTGTTTCAGTGTAGATTTATTTATTACCTACATATGTAGCTGCACGCATAATTGGATAAAACGGCACTTCCTCTGTAATTGATGACCTTACATCTGCTTATGCCTCAAACTTTAATTTTCTGATCAAAGCTAAAATGTATCTAATCCCAGCCACCAAAGATTACCATCAAGAGAGGCTTGTTCAAGCAAAGGAGAATCGTGACACTAAGCCATTGCATTCACAAAGACAATCATTCAAATTGGAGTGAGTTTACAAACTAGTTAGCCCTTTTAAAAGTACATTAGTCATTTAGGAAATGATGATTTTTTCCCCTCAATGTTTGAAATTCCATTCTTCTTGCTAAGAACTGTCTTTTACTTTAGATACTGGCATCATTAAGCTATAATGACAAATGTGAAAGTCCAAATCCACAGAGCTTTTACTTAACGTAAAATTGGAGAAATTCAAGAAAGGTGCAGCTGTCACAACATCATGACCATGTGAACCAATGTGGCAATACAATAATGGGAACAGGTGAATAGGATGAAAGACAATGAATACCACACTATACCATTTAGATTTGTATAATGGCTTTCATGTAGCATAAGAACATTAAGTACTTTCAGACTTACTGCTGACATGAAAAGTGTAATATAAATGTAAATTGTATTGTATCTGGAGGCCTGAAATTCCACCTAATAAGACAATTTCATATTATATTTAATTAATTGTTGAAAACTAATCAATCTTAATTTGGAAACCATTTTGCTAGTTCTTCAAAAAAAAGAACCAGGTTCCAAATTAGGAATGAATTAAAAATGTTTCCACAATTTTTAAATTGACCAGAAAGTAGTTTTAAATTACAAAAACTAAATGGAATTTCAGGCTTTGAAGATGCTTCACGAAGACAATAGGGGACATTGAGAGGGTAGGAGAGGAAAGAGAATGTAAGGGTGTGAATCAAATTCACAGTCAAAGAGATATGTTTCAGGAGGTTTCTGAAGACAGCCAGAAAAGGAGAACAAAATTGACTGAATAAGTGACTATTGTTTTTATCAGTCAAAAATGCATGAAAGCTTTCCTTATGTCATTGGACAAAATATCCATGCACAGTATGATTTCCTTTTAACTAATTGCAGATTAATTCTAAACCTGCAGTAATTATCTTAAAATTGCATTGAAAGTCCTTCACTGAAGGTCATACAAGAGTCCTTTCATTCTCAGTTTACCTTGCAAACCTCGTAAAAGTGGTGAAAGCCTATGAACATAGCAAATAATATCTCAGCATCTGTCAGCCCTGCTCCACCATTTGCTGCAGTGAGACTAGTGCTCCAAGAGTCGAGGAAGAAAAAAGGATTTAAAAAAAAACAGCTGCTAATGTGAAATTCAGCCACACTTCCCGAACATTAAATGAAACCACTAAGAAAAAAAATATAGAAATTTCTGCAGCTCCTATAAGATGTTACCAGACTCCTGTTTTGATTGTATTGGTCCTTATTGGTTAAACTGGCAGTGGGGGTTTGTGGCTGCAATCTATAACATCTAATAACATATTAATAATCTTTGCATTTGATATAGCACCTTATCAAGTTATTGAGACGTCTCAAAGCAGTCAACAGAACATACTGTAAACTGAATTTTGTGGGCAAAACATGGCAGCCACTTGCACACACAGTGTTGCCACTCAGGTTAACATGAGACAGACAACTGAAACATCAGCCAAAACTCTGACCCATCTGCCTGGTAGAATGTTGACTAACATGACAATTTAACCCCCCCACCCCCAAAATAATAATCCTTTCATTTGATATTGCATTGTACGAACCTGGAGGACAGCTCACAATGCTCCAGGGGATATGATGTAAAGTGTAGTGATTCTGTACAGTATTTTGTTGTCTGTGATATAACCAACAAACTCATTGTTGGACCTCTTGGCATTTTTCTTATGTTTTTTTCTGTAGATGTTCAGAAAAAAAACAGGAGATACAGTTGTACTGTATTGTACTGTAGCTGGACTTAAATCCCACCTAAAAATTCCTTTTTGATTTTGCTTACAGTCATCTCCACCCAACTTCTCACCCTGGCTCGTTGTCTGACTCCGCGACTATGAAGCTGTGGGGCAATACACTGTGTGAAGGGAGCTATATAAATGCAAGACGTTGTTGTAAGGTGCCTGTTTCAGCTACTACCTCTCCATATTTACAAATTAAAAGCACCCTACCACTCTGTTTTTCATTTAGCATTTCCACTTTTACTCTTTTTCTTTCAGTTCCCTCCCTCCACCCCCTACTCCACCCCTTTGAGTTCTGAAATTTCCTTTCACTTCTTCGCATATTTATCTATAAATGTGTCTTGGCCACGATTCAACTTTCCCCTGAATTTATCTTCCACTCCAAAAAAAATCAAGTTACGTGGTTAACTCAGCTCATTGTTATTTGTCCACGTTGCTGATACAGACTGAATGCTGCATTTCCCTATATAAGAAGCATTTGGAGCATTGAAAGTCACTCTTTTTGTTATGCTCTTTAGACATCTGAGATGTTTTGACATAAGTCACTATATTAAATGTAAGCAGTACGTATTATTTATTCATGCCAGATCATCATCCCCTTTTTCGAATGAGTAGTTAAACAGAAATTTAATCAGCCTTGTGTTTCAGGTGGGCATTATGGGAACCAATGAAATTTTGAAGAATAAGCTTTCAGTCTAGGTTGATACTCAATGGGATGCTGGGGGAGCTCTGCATTATCAAAGCTGTAGTTCTTCAGATGAAACATTCAACTGTGCCTGTCTGTTCAGATGGAATTTAAAAGATACCATGGCACCATTCAAAAAGAGAAGGATTGTTCCTGATGGCCTGCCCAACTTCCCCACAGATAAAAAATGGTTTATTTCTTTCATGGCTGTTGTGGGACACTGCTGTGAGCAAATTGGCCCGGCCTGTTCGCCTACGAAACACGCATTCAGTGAATCCTCTAAAGCACTTTAAGATACTCTCCTGAAGAGAAAGCACCGTATCAAATGAAAGGATTGTTATTTTGGGTATTTTGTGTATCCCCGGGTTGTCCTGTCCTCATTTTCTCCCTGATCTAAATTCGTCCGAAAGCATTCAGATCAATAAGCTGCTCATCTCCTTGTGCTCAGTGGGAAGTTATGCTGAAATTGCCTGTGGTAACAATTAGCTGACTTAAAATGTTTCTAATTTTGTGAAGCCTTCGGGGTGTTATTCTAAGTGAAGGCACTATATAAATGTAAATGTGGCTGAAGTTGTTGTTGTCTATTTTGTCAAATAGGGTAACAGATCTTTTCTTTGTATTCCAGTTCTGCAATAGGCTTGAATGGCAGTTATCATAGTGATCTTCAATGTTACATATTTTGGGGTTTAAAGTAGGGGCATTATTTCACAATTAGAAACAGAGTTTTTTTAAATTTTTATAAATACAGGTATCCCTCTCCAACTGCGAGGGATATGTTCCTGAAAACCTCCGTGGTTGGTAAAACCGCGGTTGGAAAATCCAGGGCCCTATGGGAAACATGGGGATAGGGGGAGTACATTTGTTTTCTCACGGTTGGAAAATATAGGGCCCTGTGGGAAACATGGGGATAGGGGGAGTAAGTTTGGCTGCCAGGATCTGCAGCAATCCGTGAGTCTATCTGACTGACTGATCTACACACAGAGAGACAGAGAGAGAGAAATCATGGTGGGTGACACGGAGGGTGGGGAGGGGGGGGGGGGGAGGGGGGTGCAGAAGGTGGTGTGGTGGGTGACACGGAGGGTAGAGGAGGTGGGGGGGGGGGGGGGGGGGGGGCAGAAGCTGGTGGTTGACATGGAGATAAGTTTGGGAGCATTGGCTGCCAGGATCTGCAGACACAGAAAGACACAGACACACAGAGAGAAAGAGAGAGAGAGAAAAATCAATGGAGATTTACCTTAATCCTAAGAGAGAAGTGACATCTCGCTGGTTGATTGTGACATCACACCTGGGTCCTAGCGCCAAACGCTAGTGTTAGTGTTAAAACCCGTGGATAAGCAATGGTTAAGCAATAACCATTGCGTGGTTAGCAAGGGTTGTTGCATTTAGCAAACCATGGGTAAGTGAGTTTAACGGTTGACGAGGCCGCGGTTGGGGTGGGGTACCTGTACTGTTTAATATGTCCAATTGGTTTGTGTATTTTCACCATTCATATATACCCCTCTACCCCAGGTCTGGCCTTCTCTTGCTGGCGTTGTGTTCTATGACTGCTGGTTGTCCTCCAGTGCCCTGCCCAATGGACCTTAATCATTGGTAGTTAGTGCCAGTGGGGCACTTCACTGTAGAAAAAGAGACTCCAACTGTTGATCGGCTTACATGTGCTCAATAAGAAATAAGAGATGCATTAAATACTTTGTGCATCTGGCTTCATTTTCCATTGGATGCAATGACAACTTAGTTCTATTGCTCCTTCCTCTTGGCTTTTTCATCATGTGAGAGAGCGCCAATTAATTCCAATCGACAGGTTGGAGACCCTTGCTGTAGAGAGAATCAAAGCTGACCTCGCGTCACGCAGCTGCTAAGCACACACACATGCGCGCGCACACACTGTGTTTGTGCGAGAAAAATATTGAGGGATATGAAGAAAAGGCAGCGAATGGGATTAAACGATTTTCTTTAATTCAATACAATGGCCGAATAGGCTTGAAGAGTTGAATGGTCTACTCACCTCCTGAGGTTAAAATACAGTTAAAAATAAATCTAGAGCATTGATATAACACTGAAAATATATCCTAGAAGTCAAATAAATAAGAAATGCTTTGGCGAACAAATAGGAAGTCAGAGAAAAGTGAGTGTGTGTTTACCAATGTGTTTAAAAGAGGGAAAAAGGTTTGTAAATAGCTGTAAAAATATATAGATCTTCCAGAAAGAAGAACTCACTTAAAGCAATTTTGTGCATTCAGAAGATGCTTACTAATGAGGCATAATGCAGATTTGAGATGACGTGCAGAGAACACATCAGCTGCTGAAGATAGATGCAGCCACATGTTGACTTCATTAAGGGACATGTTTCTCCGTGTGTCTGCTCACCAATAAATCTGATAGACTAATTGACTGCAAAGGACTACATTTTACTGGATTATTTGCTTGTGCCAAAGAGGAAAGGACAAAGCCAAAGGGCAAATGGTAAATTACTTCGAGCTGTCGTGAGTGAACCAAGTGACAAGACTAAAAGTAACAGGTTTATTTTGTTTGCTATGAATTAGCTTTTTAAATAAAGATGAGCCTAAATGAAAGAAATTCCAATCCTTATTAAGACATTTTGCAATGATTAAAGCAAACATAACATGCAGTACAGTCATTTCAACAACAACAACAACAAATTACACTTGTATAGTGCCTTTCACGTCAGGAGGACATACCAAGGCGCTGGGTTGCGCCTTCGGACACACCATATTACATTTCAATGTAACATGTTCAATGTAATGTTACATTAAAGCAATAAATCCTACCTCCTATAGCCTTTTCTTGATCAGCAGTCGTGGCTACCATTCTGCTTAAACATCATAATGTTTAAGCAGAATGGTAGCCACAACCTTGCATTTGATATAGCGCCTTAGACGCCTCAAAGCGCTTCACAAAATATACTGTATATTTTGTAGGTGGAAAGTGGCAGCCAATTGCGCACAGCAGTGTCCCACAAACAGATGTGGATTGACTGTCCAAATGATTAGACTGTTTTTTTTAGGAAGGGATAATATTACTCCCGGAATGTCAGACCACAAAATAGCTAATTTGACCTATCAAGTCTGTGCAAGTGTTTTTCCTCTCCATATGAGCTAACAACTGCAGCTTCCTGCAAACCTACCGACTCCATTGCTCCCTTCGTCAGCAAACACCAGCCTGCTTGACGTTCCTACCGTAACCGCCTCACCAGCTATTTTGCTCTTGCTCTCTGAAACATCACTCCGGGTTCCCTCTGACTCATCCCCTCTCTCAATGTTCAAAGCCAGATTCACGATTTACCTCTTTCCTTTTTCGTCATCTTTTTCTTCTACATTTGCTTCAACTCCTGACGCCCCTCCCTCCCTCCCTCCCTCTCTCCCTCCCCCCCGCTCAGGTGCCCAGCCAGCAGGTAAAGCGCTCTATTAATGTAATTTGCATTGTATTATAATGTAATCTCAGACTCCTACTTGTTTTCCATAACCTTGTGTTTGCCTGTAAGTACACATTTCAAAGTAAAATTGTGTGCATTTGTTTGAGATGTTTCGATACCATGGTAAGGCGGTGTATCAAATGCAATTATTTTAATAATATTTCTCAAATACCTATCTCATTCCCTTTTTAAAAAATGGATGGACTCATCAATCGATTCTGAGATCTACAATCTAACCATACACTATGCAAATACTTTTTTTCTAATCATCCCTTTAATAACTTAATTTTGTGATTAATTATCTTAAATTCTCAGTTTTAAAGGAAATTCAGTCCTCAAAGGCTTTTGCAAATGGTGTTTTTTTAAAGCCACAGGAAGCTTCAGATAACAGCTACACAAATGACACTGCTTCAGGGATTCCCATTTTTTTTCACAAGGTTTTGATCCTACCCACAGGATACAGGAAGATATGCCTTTCCCAAAAAACACAATATCCATAGGATTCTGCAGCCTGCAGCTACTGCTCTGTGCCACTCCAACTCAATCTGATTCTACACTTCGTTTTAACCTTTTCTTTTTCGGTCTTCTCTGACCTGCTTAGCCCTCTTCTCCCTCTCCCTTTTCTCTTCCCTGATTATCCTGCCTGGCTGATCCGCCTATCTGTCCCTCTCCACCTTCTTTTCTTGCCTCACAGCTGTCCCTTTGCTTTCTGCTCTGCTACTGTTTCCATAAGCATGCCCTTACATCCTACAGCAGATGCTGGAGGAATGTTGGACAGAAGGATCACCTGAGTTTTTCCTGTGATTGGAAATCACTTTATTCACTGCAATGAGAATAAACCACATTCAGATCAAATCTGAGACTTAATCGACCTGCCCCACCGCCACCCCACATGACAACAATCCCATTTAGATTCTGTCTTTGATGTAAAGCTTTGTTTCGAATGGTCCTAGTGATATTGTGGTAGCATGCAACTTCAAATTAATACTCTTCAATTGTATAAAGTGCCAATTGTTATTTAATCTTTATTTAATAATCAGATAAAGTTTTTAAAAATCTCACACTCCCAAAAGGTCGAGCACTCAAATGTTCTATTTACCGGACATTTGTGCAAGCAAGTTTTTTGTCTATATAAACAGTCACTTTACTTGACTAATTGTTTGTTCACCCACCCCACTAGCCTCCCTGCCCTCCACCCCTCCTGATCCCAAAACCATGCTTGGGTCCAAATCCATGAGTGTCCAGTGCCTTGGGATGTCCTCCCAACATGAAAAAGTGCTATATAATACAATATGTTGCTGTTCTTAAACCAAAGTTATGTTTGCCTGTTGAAGTAGATGTTAAGGATCCCAAGAACACTATTCAAAAGGGAAAGGGAGACCACCTCCCCACCAAAGCCAATATTGCAATGCAACAGGAACAATATATAGAGGAAGCAACTGAAACAACAACAACAACAACAAATTACATTTATAGAGCGCCTTGTACGTCGGGAGGACGTGAAACAGCAACTACCTCAGAGGAACTCTGAGCAGTTGAAAAGTAGCAAACAAGAAACATTTTTGCTTCAATAGTAAAGTTGCGCTCAGCAAGGTTGAGTTGAAACTAACATTACATACCACCACCCACTCCCCACCGGCCCAATTCACTGTCATGTGATGTATGACTGCAGTGTGGATATCAAAATGATCAAGTGAAGTGATAGAAGAAAACCAAGGTCACAAAATGGCAACCTCATATGTTCATTAATCTCTTCTTATTTGCAGCACAGAGCGGGTGGCTCACACTAAATTGGTTTATCTTAAATTCAGCAAAGTGTCTGCTATGGCTTATATAATGTAGTAACCCTGAACATCTGTTTGTTCCCCCTCCCCAATAAAATGTCAGCAGATTCCCTCAAGCTTTATGCAAAGAACTAATGCATGCAACTGAATGTGAGACCAGATTACGAGAACACCTTCTGGATTAGGAGACTGCAGTGTGTTGGATCATTGCATTGACTCTTAAAACAGTACTTTCAAAGACCAAAGCTTTGAATCCTATTATCAATGACCAATCCAAGCTATGGCACTGCTCTGCCTTGTCCATGTCTGATGATTAGTTTTCATTCTTGAGAAAACACATGAATGCAATGAAGAACCCAGTTGAAGGTGGGAATCTCTTTAGATGTCGGATGGCTCATTGGAGCAACACTTTACTCTTGTTTAAAACTACACCGAGGACAAAAGGTTCTGATTCTCACCATTATGACTGATTCAAGAATCCCTACTCTCTCAGGTTGTATCTGTTTAAATATATATATGTATATACTTAGAGCGAGAATGAACTTGAATGTTGACAAGATGGAGGCTCAATAAAAACAACAACAACTTGTATTTATATAGTACCTAGAGGCTGGGTAACATCTCATAGAATGCTTAAATCAGTACTTTCTCCCATCAGTGACTCCCATCAATGTCTTTTTACCACAGGTCCTGACAGAATCAAACTACATGAATGCACACGCCACCTCATGGAACCTACTACAAAACTCTTGTGCAAATCTCAATTGTCTTTTAAACCTCACATCTGTGCTCTGATCTACTTAGCCTTCCCCAAGGAAGAAATGTTGCCCATTTCTGCCACTGACTCTCCTCTTGGAAGAGATATATAGCACTGATCCATGCATTCATTACGTCCAGGTTGGATTACAACAACTCTCTGTTCGCTAGACTACCCACCTTTTCTCTTCACAAGATGCATAAACCATTCAGAACTCTGCAACTTGTATCCCTTCCCGCTGCAAGCTTATCAGTCCTGTTGCCGATTAATTCCAATGCCTCTGCATCACCAAGAGCAGCAAGTGCAAGATCATCATACTAAATTTCAAGGCCCACCCTACCCCTTCAACCTCCTAACACCTTACAAACCCACCCACTCCCTCCATCCAGCCTGTTTCACATCCTTCATCTCACAGCTGACAGTCAGGCTTCCATCGTATCTGTCCCCACTCTCTGCAGCAACATCTGGCAGCCCCTTCAAGTCACCAATTCCTTTGCCACCTTTAAGGCCTGTCTCAAGACCTTCCTCTTTAACTGTACTTTCGACCATCTTTTCCCACACACATAAACACAGACTTTGCTTCCACCCCCATTTTGGGTGCAAACCTTGTACTGTTGAGCAGCTTGGGATGTTCTCAGGAAGTGAAGGGCACTACATAACTGTAAATCTGTACTGTTTGTATTGAATTTACACTCTCAGGGTAAACTCCTTTTATTGAATTTTGGTCAAAGTAGTTCAATTCAAAAGCCTGATCACTGATCATCCCAGAAAGCTTGAAATGCACACAAAGGAGAGGTCAAAAACTTTGGATCTGGCGTAGACAGGAAGAGGTTCCCACATCTCAGGTTGGTTTGGTTGGGCTGCCTGCCAACAG
Organism: Hydrolagus colliei; assembly: GCA_035084275.1. Classification (NCBI taxonomy): domain Eukaryota; kingdom Metazoa; phylum Chordata; class Chondrichthyes; order Chimaeriformes; family Chimaeridae; genus Hydrolagus; species Hydrolagus colliei. The sequence continues at coordinate 141,603,864 of CM068742.1, read as the reverse complement.
CCTCCACCACCACCAGAACAAGCTGTTCTACAACCAATTGCTGGATGACACTTCAGGACATCAGACAGCTGCTGCCTTTGGAATAACAAAATTACAAATTGGAAGAGTGACCTCCTCTCTCCATTCCCCTGTCCCTTCATTCCGCATCCCCAAAGATAGTGTGTGGAACCAATAGTGGCCTCCGCTGCTGCAGGGGACACATCCGATGCATAGAACAGCAGCACTAGACAAATCACCAGATCTACCTGGTACCCTCTGGGACTTTACCTTGTCTGGCAGTGTATCAGGCTAAGCACTTCAGAGACAGCGGATACAAATACCAGTTTGTTAGCAATGTTATTGTCTAATTAACTCAGCTCGGATGCAACATTCCTTCCATGTGATGTCTTCAAGATACTGCAATGAACATCAAAGAGATCCCTTTTTCCCCAGCCAATAATTTCCAAGAGCACCACAGGTTTAATTAAGGGTGATAGGTCTACATGATCAGCAAGTCTAGGCAAGACTTTATTTACTTTAAACACATGTCCAGGAAAATCTGCCCTAGGAGATACACTTCCCATTGTGTTACTTTTGCATCACGCTGCAAGGAATTTTGCATCACTGGGAAAATATCCGAATCCCATTTAAATATGCTTCCATGGTACTGAAAATGGGGAATGAGTGTTGGGAAGTGTAGATAAGCATGGAAAGAATCCAAACAAATCACAGAATGTCCCGAATCCTATTCCCCAACCACTTATGCAAATAAGGAAAGGTTTGCAGCAAGACCACTCACTCTCAATTAGCATTCTCAAGGGCACAGGGTCGTGCTTCGAAAACTAGAATACATAAATTTAAGATTGCTTGCAGTAGATCTAACAGAGAATTTAGGAGGAATGTCTTAGGTTATACAAGTGTAATTTTGTTGTTGTTGTTCATGCAGAGGGTGGTGAGAGTATGGAATTAATTTGCGGTAGAAACAAAAATATATGTAAAAAAGGAATACTAGAGGGAAAAGGGAATAGATAGGTATGGGAGAAGGGAAAAATAATTAACACTATGAATTTTTTTTCCATGTTTTAATCGTTTCTCCCTAGACAACCAATCAACCTTGAAAGATATGCAAACAAAAAAAAACTGTTTATAGCTATGCTATGGACTATAAATTACAAAACGAAAATCAAACTTTTTTTTCAAATAGTGTAGTTACTAGGAATCCCAAAATAATAATAAATAGCTAATAAAATAAATGATTAAACCTTACATTTACTGTCCTGCCTTTTGTGTGTGGAGGACATCTCAAAGTACTTTATGGGATTTATTGTAGTGACTGCATTTTTTAGACGAAAACAACAAAATTACACTTGTATAGCATCTTTCACATCATGAGGATGTCCCAAGCGATGGACAATCATTGTTTCAGACCCAAACTATGGTCAGGGACAGGGAGGGTGGAGGGAAAGGGGGAATTGGGGTGACCGATGAGACCGTCGAAGAGGAGGGTCTTGAGGCGGGACTTGAAGGAGGCTAGTGAGGGTGTGAGGAGGAGGGACTGTGGGATGGAGTTCCACAGGTTAGAGGTAGAGTGGCTGATGGCTTGCCCACTAATGGTGGGGCGAGTGGGTGGGTGACATAGAGCAGGCTGGAGCCCGCTGAGCGGAGGCGCCAAGCAGGTTGGTAGTGGATTAGGAGGTTGCAGAGGTAGGGTTAGGCGAGGCCAGGGAGGAATTTGAATGTGAGGACCAGGATCTTGAATTCAATCCTCTGGGTGATGGGGAGCCAATAGAGTGAAGCAAGGATAAGGGAGATGGGACCACAAAGCATGGTGTGTGATAGAGGGTGAGGGCCACCGAGTTCTGGATTATCTGCAGCCTATGGATGGAGGAATTGGGTAAGCCCACAAGCAAGGCTACGGCATAGTCGAGCCTGGATGTGATGAAGGCATGAATAAGGGTTTCAGGGGCCTGAGCGTGGGAGGCAGTGATGGAGTCAAGCAATACTGCTGAGTTGAGGGAAGGCAGAATGGGTCATGGCTTGGAAGTGGGGGAGGAAAGACAGTTGAGGATCGAACAAGACACCTAGGTTCCTGACTGGCTTGGTGAGGTTGAGTGTGCAACCATGGAGATTGATGCTGCCAGTGTCTCAAGTGTGAAGGCGCTGGTGCGAGCCAATCAGCGAGGCCTCTGTCTTATTGACATTCAACTGTAGAAAGTTACCTCTCATCCAGGAGTTGATGTCTGACAAGCAGTCTGTTAGGACAGCAATGGTCCTGGAGTCGAGGGTACAGGCAGAAAGATAGAGTTGTGTGTCACCTACATACATTGGGAAGACATATCTTCATGGACCTGCCCGCGCCTACTTCAATTCCTGACTTTCTCACCATCTCCACTTTGTCACCAACAATGGCTTCTCTTCCAGCCCCTGCACTATCACCCGTGGAGTTCCACAGGGCTCTGTCCTCGGTCCCCTACTTTTTAATATCTACATGATACCCCTTGGCGATATCATCCACAGTCATGGGGTCAACTTCCATATGTACTTTGTTTATAAAAAGGAATTCACCAAATACATAGTGCGTGACAGTTTACACCAACATTACTTTTGAAACACTGCAATTACCTCCAAGGTTACACAGAGTCTCAAGGACTGAAAGAGACATTGATTCCCTTTCATTAGGCGCTAGCTGGGACTGGATTGATGGATAGGCAATTGAGTCTCTCCCCTTAGTACACCAACACAGCTAACGTTAGATTGTTGCAATCATACACAAATACATTAACTTGCATTTATATAGTGCCCTTCACATGGGGTAACGTCTCAGGGTGCTCAACAGCGAGCCTAACTTTGAGTTGGCAAAGGTGAAAAACAAAGTCTTCAGAAGGGGGTAAATTAGAGGAACCAAGGGAGAGATTTCCAAAGTTTCAGGGAGTAGAGGCTGAAAATACAGACCCAATGGTAATAATAATGATCCTTGCATTTGACATAGCTTTTAAGGAACCATATAACATCTACTCTGAGCTTCTTCATGATACCAAAAATGAGATTAGACACTCGCTTGGAGATTAAATAAATAACAAGTAATCCTTGCATTTGACATAATGCTTTCCATGTCTTCTAGAAGTTTCTAAGAGCTTCACAGAATATTCTCTAAAGTGAATTGATTGCATGTTTGTGGGCAAAACGCAGCAGCCAATTGAGCACAGCAGTGTCCAACAAACAATGGTGGATTGAAATGACCAATTTATTCTTGTTTTTTTTGTGAGCGATTATTATCAGCCACGTGGAGTAAGGAAACTTGTCCAAGTTTCGCGCTGGCTGGAATCGAACCCAGGTCTCTCGCTTGCAATAAGCAGGTTGGAACAGTAGGAACATACCAGTGCATGAAGGGATTTGTAAATGAGTGTGAGGATCTTGAAGTCAATCCCCTTTCTTGAAATCAATCACAATCACAACACTTTACAAGTAATCCTGCGAAATGTTTTCATCTGCTTTGGTGGCATGATAGAGCGCTATATCAAATAATAATAATCCTTACATTTGATATAGCACTTTATCTCATCTTTGAGATGTTTCAAAGTGCTTTATACAGAATATATTGTAAAGTGAATTGACTGTATACTTTGTGGATGAAAAGCAGCAGTCAAATGTGCACAGCAGTGTCCCACAATGTGTCGTGGATTGCATGATCACAATTGTTTTTAGGGATTATAATCACTGGAAAAGCAATCTACTGACAGCCAGGTTCCTACTTACTGCTAGGTAAACAGAGGCATGTGAAGTAAGGAAACTTGCCTAACGTTTTGCCCTGCACTGGAATCAAGCCCAGATCCTCTCACTTGTGATGCGAATGGTCTAACAATACCCTACGGGACTCTACAAACGCAAAATTTATTATTGTTAAAGTATTCCCTATTGCACCTTGAAATTCCATCTTTAGAAGAAAAGAAAATCATAAGTTCTATGATCTAACTCTGGGCAGAGCAGCCAACACATGAGCAAAGAAGTGATGTAGCATAAATACATGCCGTGTTCATGTACTGCAAACTGCCAGCTTTCAGGATAGACTGCTTTCCCGAAGCACTATTGGAAAAGCCTCAGACCTCAGTGAAACATCGTTATTTTTAGATCATGTTCACATTAATATTTGTTGAACTTCTGATGAACTGCCAAATGCCAACAGGAATATGTTGACTTATTTCTAAATGTTGCTTATTTACTCTTTTAAAATGCCAAACAGTGGATCTGTCTGCACCTGCATTGAAGGCAAACCAGAGGGGGAGGAATGCAGGAGCGAAGAAAATACAGAATGAATGCACTGGAGAATGAATTGTCCCTCCAAAGTGAACAATCATCATGCAGTTTCCTCTAAACTGTACCCATTCATAAAGGTCACAAGATGGGTTTGGAATGGAAATCGCCTTTCGGCCTATTTGATCTCATCTTTCCAGAATACCCAACCACTGTCTTCCCAACACAGCATCCAGCACTTTCTCAAGTTCATCCAGCGACTTCAACTACCCTTCGCTTTGGGTAAAGAAATATTTCCTGGTGTCTACCCTGAAATTTCGCTTTTGCAACTTTAAATCTGGGTCCTCATGTTCTATATTCTCGGTGCATCCAAAAGTATTGTTCTGAGTTTACTTTCTCAATCCTATTTAAAATCTTATTTGTGTCAGCCTGGCTCAGTTGGTAGAAATCTGACCTCCAAGTAAGAAGGTTGTGGCTTGAAACCGACGTGAAAAGAGCTCTACAAATGTAATTTTGTTGTTTTATTGTTGAACTCTTATCATCCAGGCTGACACCTTCAATCCAATGTTGTGGTGTGCTACATTGTCGGAGGTGACGTTCTTCAGTTGTTAACAATGTTAAACAAAAGTCCTGTCTGCATGTTGGGATGGAATTTAAACTCTCATTAATGCCTTTATCACATTCAGGCTCGACTATGCCAAGGCTTGTTGGCCTTTCCAATTCCTCCCTCCATATGCTGCAGATAATCCAGAACTCTATAGTCCATGTCCTCTACTGCTCCAAGCCCCGTGACCTCATATCCCCCATTCTCGCCCGACTCCATTGACTCCCCATCATCCAGAGGATTCAATTCAAGATCCTGGTGCTGATTCAATTTAACTATGTCCCAAAGTACTGAACAGTCAGGGGCATGGTCGAAAAGGGAGGTCTTGAGTTGTGCCTTGAAGGAGGCAAGGGAGGGAGCAAAGCAAAGGGATTGTGGGATGGAATTCCAAAGGACGGGGGCATAGAGGATGAAAGCCCGGCTATCCTAGTAGTGAACGTTGGGCAAGAAACATGGAGCAGGCTGAACATAGAGAACAGACAGGTTGATAGGAGGTCAGCAAGTCAATGAGGTAGGAGGCAGCATGGTCATGGAGGGCCTCAAAAAGAGGATGAGGATTTTAAATTCTATGCTCTGAGGGATGGGGAGTCAGTGGAGCTGGATTATTTTGTCACCCTCCTCATTATTGAGGAGAATGTCAAAACAAATGATGCCCCAAACTGAATGCAATGCCCCAAATGAGGTCTGAATTGCACTACATATAATTGGAGCATCACCTTCTTGCTTTTATTTTCCATATCTCTAGCTAAAAGGCCAATATCCGATTTGCATTATTGACATTTTCTGCCCATGCAAAATATATTTAAATAATCTACAGATTTGAGCCTCTAAATCTCTATTTATCTAGCCTCTCTAGTATTCCATCTACCTCCTGTCTAATATCCACCTGTCTCGTATCTGGTTGTCAACACTTCAATGACATTTATCCAATTAGGGTAACTGCAATTTCATAAACTAATCTTGGAGGAAGAAGAACAACAACACTACATTTGTAAAGAGCCTTTCACATTGGGAAGAAATCCTGGGGAGCTGAGACATCCAACATTAATCACCATGCAGCATCTCAATAAATAAGAGATGGCCTCCTGTCACCAATAAGAAGCATAATATCCACCAAACCAAATGTGCCATGGCTCAGAAATGATTAAAATCAACCAACACGAAAATGGCTTCAATTTTTCAAAGGGTAAAGGACAAAAGAGCAGCGAATTCACACAATGGAATAATCCGATATTGGATAAAAGATTTGATAACACATTTGATAATTATGTAATCAGTTATACAACCCCACATTTTTTACAAGCTGTTTTGCGCTGTTGCTTTCTGTTGGAGGTACATTTGCAAAAAGTGGTTGATTTGGTCTGTGCTTTCGTAATGTTGTTGACTGTCCTGGCTCACTATCCATAACGCCCGCTAATGGGCATTGCCTACTTTCTTCATTGTTGAGGAGGATGAGAAAGCAGTGAGCAAAGACACTTATAGATCATTAACTACTGTATTTTGTGTCAGACATTTTCTTGATATATCCACTTGTTACATCTTGTTGCCTTTAGCAAAATAATTTAATAAAATGTTGTCTTAAAATAAAGCAAAATGATTAAAAATAAATGAACCACAAGGAAATGTGTGATTTGTGAAATCTTTGATGGCATCTGGTATAGGTTTCCCATTTCATAGCTCTTTGAAGCTGAGATGAAAACTCTGATAATCCCATTGGTCTATTATACCAGCATCAAAGTAAGGTTTGATGCTGGACACATTACCTTGTAATTCGCAAACATTCTCAGAAAAACCTCACTATCAGAGAAATAGATAAAGACTCTGAAAAAGCATCAACGGTTTTGATGGAATATTCCCTTCAAATATTTCCTTCCATATGCTTTTCTATGTCCTCTGCATTTCCTCCCCTCTCGCCCAGGTTTGTGGGGAAACCAGCTAGGGTCTCCCCATTCCTAATCAATATTCAGTGACTCTTGTTATTTTTATTGGGTGAAGACTAAATTGGATGAAGACTGTGATTCTCTCTCCTCTTGTGATCAAACAGGCCACTTTTTATTCAGTATTGAGGAATGTGGATGCTCTGACAAGATAAGAGTAAGTAGTAGAGTCCAAACTCAAGCCAGATCTGCTCTTTTCCCAAAAGGAGCTACATATTAGGCCATAACCAAATTAGTGAAACTGTATTATAATGCCAATTAGCTAAATCTTTAAGAGCGTTATACACTGCATTTGACCTGTAACTTGGAGAGGCCAAATTCTTGTATTTTTCTCTCGGTGTGAGTCTGATTTCTGAATCAATACCAGTATTCAATTTGAGGAGTTATGATCACACGACCACAATAAAGCAGAGCTACGGTCAGGTAAATAAAAAGTGAACTTTTTTTTAAAGGTGTATTTAGCTGGATATCTAACACATGCATAAAGCCATCACCAAGCTTTACAGTATCCAAACCAAACTCAGATTTCCATGCATCCCACCTACATTCCAGAGAATTTCAGAGATACATTTTTGGAATAAAATGCATATTCTCTCCCTGGAGGGACACATCAAATCCAAGGAGACCCTGCTTACCCAAAGGAGCAACTATTACATTTGAACCCAGGGCAAAAGCAGATTAGTTGCACTATCCAATTCCAACAGTTTTGTTTTCCAAAATAAAATAATGATTTGGAGATGGTGTCACAGCATAATTGTAAATCACACTTTAACTAAAATGTTATATACAAATTTCAAAGAAGGCCTTACCTCCTCCCATTGGTGCATATATCGTATGAGTCTTGAAAGTCTTAATAACCGTAAGAGACTGAGGATTTTTGTAAACCTCACAATGCGCAGGGCCCTCGCCGATTTGTAAACATCAGAATCAAATCCTTTTTCTACAATCAGAAAAATGTAATCCACTGGTATGGAAGAGACAAAGTCTAACATGAACCAGCTTTTCAAATACTTCCACCTGATGACTTTTGGGTCCAGTATGATTTCTGCATTGTCTTCCACAACAATTCCAGTCCTAAAATTGACGATCAAGTCCAAGAGGAAGAAGGTGTCAGATGCAATATTAAAAACAATCCAAACCGTTGATGTTGATTCCGCAAAGAAGGTGATTCCCACAGGTATAATGATGAGATTTCCAACCATAAGCAACAGCATTATCAAGTCCCAGTAAAAGCTGAAAGAAAGCAAACACACAAGAGTAATGAGTGAAAGATGAACAGGCATAGCTATGTTGCAGCATAGAAAGAAAACATTTGACTCATTGAGTTTGTGCTGCTTTTTTGTGCCCTCTAGCCACCTAATCAAATTCCACTCAGCTGCTTCCACACTATGAACAAATCCTTGCATTTGATATTATGCCTTATTGCAACACTGAGCCATCTCAAAGTGCTTCACAGGATATACTGTAAAATGTTGTGAATGTATGTATTTTGTGGGTGAAGGCGGCAACTAATGTTGCACACATCAACGTCCCTCAAACAGCTGTAGAGTGAGTGACCAACTTTATTTGGGAGATTGATGGCCAGGTCATACCCTTTGATGTTCATATTGGAGGCTGTGGATAGTATTTTATGTTCATAAATCAACTTGCACTACATGAAGTAACTATTGTAAATGTAGAGTAGACAACAACCGATTAACTGATAAAATGTACGGTACTTAATTCACCTGGATGTCTTTTTTCAAGCAGGCACCAATTACATATTTATTTCACTCTAAAATCAGCATAAAATTGTGTCCTTTTGTTTGACCACAATTCCTTCAAGCATAGGACAGGGCGCCAAAGGAATTCGCAGACCACATAAAGCTAACCAATAACAATCAAACAACTATATAAGAACATAAGAATTAGCAGCAGGAGTAGGCCATTCGACCCCTCGAGCCTGCCGCGCCATTCAATAAGATCATGGCTGATCTTCTAATCTAACTACACCAACCCGCTTTATCCCCATATCCCTTAATCCCTTTATCCACAAGAAATCTATCAATCTCAGTCTTGAATATGTTTAAGAACTGAGCATCTACAGCCCTTTGTGGTAGAGAATTCCATAAATTCACCACCCTCTGAGTGAAGAAGTTTTTCCTCAAATCAGTGCGAAAGGGCTGACCCCTAATTTTAAGACTGTGACCACTGGTTATAGTTTCTCCAACCAGTCTCCCACTATCTACTCTGTCGTACCCCTTCATAATCTTATAGATTTCTATAAAATCATCTCGGATTCTTCTATATTCTAGAGAATATAGGCCTAGATTGCTCAATCTATCCTCACAGCTCATTCCCTTCATCCCAGGTACCAACCTAGTGAATCTATGTTGTACCCCCTCCAAGGCGAGTACATACATCCTTTCTTAAATAAGGAGACCAAAATTGCACACATTATTCTAGATGCGGTCTCACCAGGACCCTATACAGTTGCAGCAAGAATACTCTTATATTCTAATCCTTTTATAACGAATGCCAACATACTGTTAGCCTTCCTAGTTGCATGCTGTACCTGCAAACTAAATTTTTGTGACTGGTGTACAAGGACATCCAAGTCCCTCTGAACGCTAACATTATCTAGGCTCTCCGCTTCTAAAAAATAATCTGCTCTACTGTTTTTTACCACCTAGATGGATGACTTCACAGTTCCCTACATTATACTTCATCTGCCATCTACTTGCCCACTCACCTATTTATATCGCGTTGCATTTTTTAAAATGTCATCATCGGTGTTTACTCTCCCTCCTAGTTTAGAATTTGGATATTTTAAGTTCGATGTCCTCATCTAGATCGTTGATAGACACTGTAAATAGCTGAGGCCCAAACACTGATCCTGGTGGCACCCCACAAGTCACGTCCTGCCAATCTGAGAGGGACCCATTTATCCCTACTCTCTGTTTTCTTCCTGTCAGCCATTCTTCAATCCATGCTAATATATTCCCCTTAATTCCATGGGCCCTTATCTTGTGGATCAACCTTTTATGCGGCACCTTATCGAATACCTTTTGGAAATCTAAATACACTACATCTACTGATTCCCTATCTAATCTACTTGATATATCCTCAAAAAAATCAAAAAGATTTGTTAAGCATGATGGTAACAAATGCGGGACACTGCTGTGCTGCCATGTTTTGCCCCAAAATACACAGTCAATTCACTTAACAGTATATTCTGTGAAGCGTTTGAGACATTTAGAAGACTTGAAAAGCGTTATATCGAAAGCAAGGATTATTACCATTAATCAATTTCTCTACTCCTGCAGCAAGAAGTGTTATGCAATCTGAATCATATGTATATTTTTAATGGACAATAATTAATGCATAATAATAATCCTTGCATTTAATACAGCACTTTTCATATCTTCTAGACGTCTCAAAGCACTTCACAGAATATACTGTAAAGTGAATTGACTATACATGTGGGTGAAACGTGGCAGCCAATTGCACACAGCAGTGTCCCACAAAAGGTCACGGATTCAAAATTATCAATTTATTATTGATTATTTTTGAGGAATTATAATTAGGCAATTATCTTACCCCCCACGCTGCCGAAACACTCGTGCACACATACATCACCTCCAGGCTGGACTACGGAAACTCTCTCCTCGTCGGCCTCCCCAGTTCCTCCATTCACAGGCTGCAGATCATCCAAAACTCTGCAGCCCGTGTACTATCCCGCACCCGCTTCCGCGACCATATAACCCCCACCCTCACCCGTCTCCACTGGCTCCCCATCCTCCAGAGGATCGAGTTCAAGATCCTCGTCCTCACCTTCAAGGCCTTACATGGCCTTGCCCTGCCCTATTTAACCAATTTACTCTCCCCCTACAAGCCCACCCGGACCCTCCGTTCACCAGGACTTGGCCTGCTCCAAGCCCCCCGCCCGAACCGCCCCACCATCGGAGGCCGGGCTTTCAGTTTTTCTGCTCCGACCCTATGGAATTCCATCCCACAATCCCTCTGTCTCGTTTCTTCCCTTTCCTCTTTCAAGGCCGATTTGAAGACTTTCCTCTTCGACCGTGCCTTTTGTTCCACCCCGAATTCTTCGACCTCCCCTACTTGTTTTACCCCTTCCCGAACACCCCCCTCCCAGCTCGGGTTACGCGCCTCCTGTGCAGCGCCTTGGGACGTCCTCCCGACGTGAAAGGCGCTTTATAAGTGTAATTTGTTGTTGTTGTTGTTAGGTGTGTGGAGTAAGGAAACTTGCCCAAGGTTTCACTCTGCCTAGAATTGAGCCCAGGTCTCTTGCTTGTAAGGCGAGTGCTCTAACCACTTGCTACAGGAGATGCAGGATTCCACATGTACATGTTTAGCCCGGAAATTCTATAACAACAATACATTGCATTGATTCAGCACCATTGACTTTTGAATGGGTCCCTAGACTTCAGTCCTTGCATGGAACTGCAATAACACCAGGATTTAACTATGTTCCATTCACTGAAATTGATTAGATTTGGGTTTTGTAACTCTCTCCAGAACCAACCTAAGTATTATTTGTTTTATTTTCTAGAAATCTGCCTATCTATCATTAACTACTTTTTGTTTGGGTAATTTCCTTAAAGAAAGTTTTAGTTTCCTTGGTCAGACAAATGTTTGATAGAAGTAGAACCCCCATCACCACGCTTAAGTATAAAAACCAAGCTGAGAGTTCCACATATGTGGGCCATCCACACGTGGAAACTTCTCTTTGTCTGGAATATCACCCCCCCCCCCCCCCACCACCACCACCTCACACAAAAGGATTTGATTTGGGTATTTCTGATATGAGACAATGGGATGAATGATGGGAAAGATTACTACAGCAAACCAGCAGCAGTAGGAAAATCTATTGAACATCTCATCTGACAGCCTGCAACAACAACTTGCATTTAATTAGTGCCCCTCAAGCAGGGTAGAGTCTCAGTGTTCTCGACAGTAGTGGAGCACTACACCGAGTCAGGCGTGGTGACTGTATGCATGTTTGAAGAGGAAGGTCTTCAGACTCGACCTGAAGATAGTGAAGGAAGGGGCAAGACAGAGGGATAGAAGAAAAATGTTCCAGAGTTTTGGGGTGTAGTAGCTGAAAACATGGCCATCAACAACAACAACAACAATTTACATTTATATAGCGCCTTTCACGTCGGGAGGACGATGGTGGAATAGAGGGCAAGAGGGGCAAACGGTGGGGAAAGGAACTAGTCGATCAGAGGCAGCGAATAATGGGTTGGGAGGAAATAGGTCGGAGAGGTAGGGAGGTGCCAGGTCATGCAGGGATTTGCATCCTCCAACACTGTACTATCTACAACAACTAGGGGTGCTGGAAAAATTGTGCTGGAAATCAATCACAAGATCACAGATCGGTTCTAATAAACCTTCGCCCCATCCGGTCCCACCGCTGCAGAATATCCACCCCATCATCTTCCAATTGCTGAATTGATGAAGCTGTTTATTTAATCAGTTTTAATTTTCCTGCCATCAACCACCCTTCTCACCAACCCATTCCAGTCAATAATTACCCTTCTAGTAAAGGGAATTTGCCTTTTGTAATTCTAAATCTATATCCCATTGGTTTTCTGTCCCTTTTATATTTGTATACACCTCTAAGAGATCCTCTCTCAAGGCTGAAATCATAATGAATTAACTAAATGCTTCCAGGGGAAAATTATAGAGTTAATGTTGCCTAGTTGTTAAAAAAAAGCACCTTTAATAGCATCTCCAGCAGAGAACTCTATCAAGATCATCAGCTTGGCTCAGTTGGTAGCACTCTCTCCTATGAATCATAGGCTGTGTGTTCAAACCCCATGTTGGCTACTTTGAACTCACAATCCAGATGGATACTGCAATGCAGTGCAATGGGAATGCATCTTTGTCGGATGAGATGTTAAACTAAGCTCTGTCTGCTCAGGTATATATTAAAGATTTCATGGCACTATTTGAAGAGAGAAGGGAATTTCTCTCAATGTCCTAGCCAACAATTGTCCCTTGAATGCTCATTTCACGGCTGTCTGTGGGACTTTGGTACACAAACATTGGCTGCCAATGTTTCCCTGTAAAATCCTGTGAAGTGCTTGGAGATACTTCAATGACATGCAAAGATGCTATATTAAATGCAGAGCTAACTTTCTGAGCATGCTTTTGACCAGCTCTCACCCCCCCACCAGTTCTGGTTCTCATTCAGTTGAGTAAAAGGTTTTGAGATATTCTCCAACTATGAAAGACCCTATATAAACATACATAGTTGTTGAGTTGTTGTGGAATCTGCCAGCTACTTTAGTCACTATTGTCAACAATTTGCTTTTTTTTACAGAAGCATTTTTGCCTTTCAGTGCCTTGCTTCCAGTACAAAAGGCAGTAGATTTATTCGAAGCACACCAATGCTGTTAGTGCCTCTCAGCAGTAAAACAACAATTAAATTACACACTTGAGAAATATGAAATGCTGAACAAAAGCTCTAGTGACAATACAGTGCTATAGATCATTAGGGCACCATTCCCACTGGAGCCACAGACGCTGGTCACCCTCCACATGGAAAAAAAAAATTATATGCTACAGAGCATGAAGGGCAGAGGATGTATTGCTGTTCAAAGCAACTCCAATATGTTGAGCTGCTATTCACTTCACTATGATCCTCAGGCCTCAAAAGAGCCTGTATTAAATGCGTCAGCCTGATTCTGTTAATAGTACTCCCCCCAACCTCTGGGCCAGAAGGTTCAAGCCCCACATGGGGACTCGAAACACACAGTCTAGGTTGACACACCAATACACAGCTGGGGTTGCATTGCACTGTTGGAGATGCCATCCTTTGGATAAGATGTTAAGCTAAGGTCCCATCTGTGCTTGTTCAGATGAACATTAAAGATCCCATGGCAGTTTGAAAAAGAAGACAGTTTCTCCCGCTATCCAGGCCAACCATCCCTAGATAAAATTGGTTATTCACTTCATCAACAACAACAAAAAAACAACATTTTTAAGCATCTTTCATGTCGGGAGGATGTTCCAACTTCATTGCTGTTTGTGGGACATTGCAGTGTGCAACTTGAACCCAAAAGTTTCTAACTCAAAGATGAATGTGTTACCAACCAAGCCAGGCTAACATCAGACCAAAATGATAAGCTCCAACAATGACAACAGTTACCAATGGTAATTGTCACATTCCATGTTGCATTTTTCACCTCACTGTGTGAACTGCTGTATTGATCAAGCTGACTGTAGCTATTGGGTATACGGTGCGATCAAATGGAAATTAAATATCCACCACAAAATGGTGGATGTGATCAACTCTATTACGTTGTCTAAACACATGTACAACAAGCAACTGTTTGATAACTTGTTTTTGTTTCACAGTAAAACCTTGGTAATCTGACATTCCTAAATTCGGTAGAATGTCAAAATACATTGTGTTACATTTTTTCCGATGTCCAACAAATCTCCTGAAGTTCGGAACAGAGACTTTCAGTTCCTTGCATCGCCTCTCTGTCATCCGGCGCTGTGGGTGGAGCTCGGCCATTATTTGGCTTCAGTGCTGTATTTACACCACACGTGGTGTATGGGGCGAGGCTTCCCCAGCCATTTCCAGGTAGGTTCCAAATATCGGCAAACTCCAAAATCCAGGAGGTGAGTGGGACCAACTGTGCTAGATTATCAAAGTTTTACTGTGTCACATTTGTCACAATAATATCCCTCAAATAGTCGTGTGATAAATTGTATTTGTCTCAAGGGAATAGTTTTACCAGGACACAAGAGAAAACTCCCTACTCTTTTTGAACAGTTCCTGGGGATTTTTAGAGTTTACCTAAACAGGCAGATGGACCTGCAGGAAATCTTTTGAAAAGCTGGTTCCTCTCTTTCCCACAAAATCACTACATGTTAAATAACTTTTACTTAATAAATCCACCAGCACCGCATTGCAGATATGGAAAAAACAGTACCATGAGGTCAAGATTAGTGCATTCATATCATAATGCAGAAAGTCATGACCACAGACATGCATATAATTTCTAGCATTTAATCAAAACAGTTTTGGCTGAATACCTGACTGGGAATAAACATATCCCACCAATTAAAGCTGTGCTATCTCAGTAGACATCTTAAGAATTACTTTTAAATAATTGCTAGATTGCTAATACTAAATTTATCTTGTTCACTTAGCATTCTGGAGCGCACAGAATTTGTCAAATTCTTAAACAACAATCTTAAATTTTAAAGTCTGGTTTTGTTGGTTATTTTAAGAATTGCAGAAAACCAGCTTCAAAATTAATTTGCCAATTTGGCAAATTCTGTACAATCTGAAATGTTATCTACCCAGGTAAAATTTCTGTCTCAGTATTTTACAATTTTGAAAGACAAACCTATTAAGAAGATCAGGGTATGAGATGATAGGGAACGTGGTATGTAAATTTCATCCCTAATGTGCGAGAAATCTCCAGTGTGAACGGGGGAGTCTACTTATAAGGATCATTTGTTCCGGCACATTTATTATCACAAGATTTGGTCATGTCCATTTTGAGGAGACATGAAACAGTATATCTTAGTTGTTAGATCCATGTTCCAGACAGAAGGCTCCTGGAGGAAGTAAATGTTCATCAGGTTTATAACAGCTCATAATACTTTAATGTGAGTCATGTGATCTGGTAATCATACATCTTACAACTTAACAGAAGGGTAATACCCCAGTATGAATGACACAAGCTGGTCTCATTCATCTTTCTGCGTGACAATGCTTGTGCTAAATGACACCATAATCAGATGCACGCACGCCGAAGGAAGAACAAAGCCTTTCAATAGTTGCCCAATAACCTTTCCTTTGCACAGTAGAAAAATGCTATCTGGCTGACCCTGTGTCAGCATCTGCCTTCAGTACTCCTACACACGGCAGCCCTGCTCAGAGCTTGATTAATCACTACAGATTTATTTGTGTTAGCCGAGGGATGAGTCACGTGACCGTTAATCACACATCTTCAACTTGGTTCACATTTTACTAACCCAAAAGATTCATTGTGCTGAACAAGTAGATGTGACCGCTGGGTTTTATAGCGAGGGCTTTACCGAATCAGTTCATGCACCAAGAAATATTAAATTAAATTACTTGCCCAGTGCATGAGCGAACTTTTAATTTACAGCTTAAATTGGCAGGCGATTCACATCAGGTATTTTCTATTTATGAGCTTATTATAATATCATTGCTTTATAGTAACACAGAGCAAAACCAACAGAATGTAGATTGGTGTGAATTTCTGATATGAAATGAGGTTCGGTGAATTATTCTTTACCATTTCTAACTCTCTCTCAATTTACAAACCATGCAGTCACATGAAATCTACAATAGAGTGGGTTAGGGGTTGTATGTGGCTGAAGCATATTATTATAGGAGCAGAGCAGAGGGAATTTTACTTTGCATCTAATCTACAATTTATCTGACCTGTTGGCACTTGCTGTGAACATTAGAGAAGCAGTTCTCTATTTTTCATTAAAGTTACCAACCTTGGTGTAGCTTATATCTGATTTTCACTTTGACAGTGAATTTGCTGACCTTGACAGTGTGCGCTTATATTGGGGATAACGTAAATGTTTCGGGTCTCTTGTGAGAAGCACTATGAGATATTTTCCTACGTGAAAGATGTGATAGAAGTGAAAGTTGTTGTTGAACATTCTGCCAATATCAGTAGATTATTGAAAGGCAGAAAATCACCCCAAAAGAAAAAAAAAATCCTGAATTCATCTTGAGCAAAACATAAGTCTACAGATCCTGCAGTTCTGTAGTTCAGCCGTTAGAACACTCGCCTCGCAAGTGAGAGACCGAGGTTCAATTTCTGGCAAGGCGAAACATTGGGCAAATTTCCTTACTCCATAGTCCTGAGAATAATTCCTCAAGAAACAAATAAAAATAATAACTTGGTCACTCAAAATATGACTGTTTGTGGGACACTGCTGTGCGCAAATTGCTGTTGCGTTTCGCCCACAAATATACAGTCAATTCACTTGAAAGTATATTCTGTGAAGCGCTTTGAGACGTCTACAACAACAACAAAATTACATTAATAGAGTGCCTTTCACGTCGGGAGGAAAAAGCGCTATATTAAATGCAAGGGTTATTATTATTTTTACATATATTAACAAAAACAACATTACACTTGTATAGGGTCTTTCACAGCAGGAGGACGTCTATATCACACAAATTGAAGATTGAGTGAAAACCAGCAGGGGATGATTCGAGAATCTTTGATAAATCAGGGAAAAATTATGGCATTGGTGCTTCATTGCATAGTAACACATAATGGGAGGATGGAAGTTGAATCCTAAAACTGCCTGTGATACAGAGCTGCCAGCCTCAGTCATGCCATCTGGTGGAAGCCCGCATATAGAAGCCAGACAGTCCCTCAAATAAAGAATAAAGTTTACATTTATATAATAGTGCCTTTCACCTCAAAAGGACCTCAAAGAGCTTAAATAGGAAACTTTGAGGGTGAATTGGCCCATGCTCCTCAAATGTAGATTCTCACAACAGTTTATACACAGGTATTTTAGAAGATTGCCATGCTTGTATTCTCTAACCAAAGGGGTGTGTGATATCCCCTGAGGTCCAGGCATAGGAAACATATAGAGGTGAAAATCAAAACTAAAAATATCTTAATTCTGCAAGAACAAAACAATTCAGGTCATTATGTATTGATTTCTAGCAAAAAAAATTCCACACATTTTCCAAAAATTGATGTTCAAATAAATTACATGAGTATCAATGCCAAGTACTAGAGACGGGTGCAAGATTTACAGCACAGATGATTGTCCCACTCACCTCCCTCCCCGCACCAAAAAAAAGGTCTGATGTAAACACTGAATATGACTGTGGCACATCACAGACTATGTAAGTCTATCATTCAACACTGGCCACCATATAGCCAATCATGACAACTAATCAAACAACTAACCAGAAATGAAATAAAGGCAGCAACAATAATTTACATTTATTATAGCGCCCTTCACACGGGTTAGCGCCCAAGAACCAAAGCCCCCCACAGCCTGCATGTATAGTACCAGTAACCCTGAATAGAAGAGTAACATAGGTTTCATTTCACTGAGTTTTTTTCAAACTTTTCCTTCAATTCTATTCATGATTTATTTTGAGTGTTTATTTTTATTGGAGAAAGCAGCTTTCCACTGAAGATGTGCAAATAACAGCAAAGTGATTCTAATGGGTGGCTCCAAATTGACACCATTTAATCTTTTATTTACATTTCTGAGCTCTAAGAAGGGCACCATTTGAAGACTATAATCACTGGGATTAAAGCAGTTTCATTACCATCATCCAGCGCCTCGTCCAGGTTAAGGGTGATTGAGAAAAGTGCTGCCATGGGAGAAGTATGATATCACCAGGAAAATAGGCTTCTGATAAGGTTCACTGCATAGGCTGTAATCCAGCCACTTAGAGGGTTCCTATCACAATCCACAAACAATTTGTACCCTGTTTCTAGGAAAGGACATGTGCCCTCTGACACCGAGTGCTATTTCGACGCATCCCTCTCTTTTCCACAATCTGGCTGTTCTTTCCTAAAAATACATCTGTGATCTTCCAATTCCATTCATTTGATGCTGCACTTGACAGGATTATTATATTTATATCAAAAGAATCTTTCTTTTTACAAAATATTTTAGCTTTATTATTATGTCACTGTCCTGCCAAACAATTTTGTATTGTAACCAAATTTATCATTTGCAACTACTGAGAAGCTTATTGCTTAAATACTCAGCAATTTTCCTTCTTTATATTTCACAAATTGGCCTGTCCACGACATGACATCCACCTACAGTTAATACACTTATGAATATTTATGTTGAATATTCTGCATCTGAACTGGGAAGGTCTAATTAACCACTGGAAATCACTGGAATGCATTGCCTGAAAAGGTGGTGGAGGCCGATTCGATAACAGCTTTTAAAAGATAATTAGATCTTTATTTAGGGAGAACAGGTCTGTTAGGTTATGGGGAGACAGCTCAGCAGTGGGATTGAGTTGCTCTTTTAAAGAGCCGGCACAGACTAGATGGGCCAAATGGCCTCCTTTTGTGTCGTAAAATTCTATGATTCTATGAAATGCTTTCAAAATCAATGGTCGTTGAATAAATAAATGGACACAGTAATTTGTTATTTTTCTTTTGATCCAAAAATGTGCTCAAGCATTTGAGAGATTGAAAGGATATTTGATTGCTGCAATTTTGACTGAATGTTGTACTGCACAGTACTGCAAATGACAAACCAGCCAGCCTGACACAAGAGCATGATCAGGAGCCAAGGATCCTTCCTGTTCACCACCAACAACTTGTATTATACAGCGCCCCTTTATGCAGGATAATGTCCCAGAGTATTCAGCTCTTGTTAACTCTGCACGCCAAATCCTTAATAGTGGAGTCCTGTTGCTCAGTGGTTAAAGCACTCGCCTTATAAGCGTGAGACCTGTGTTCGAATCCAGGCAGGTCAGGGCGAAACCTTGGGCAAGTTTCCTTACTCCACACGCCTAAAAATTACAATAATGAAAAATTGGTCATTTCAATCCACGACTGTTTGTAGGACACTGCTGTCCATAATTGGCTGCTGTATTTCGCTCACAAATATGCAGTCAATTCACTTTACAGTATATTCTGTGAAGCGCTTTGAGACATCTAGAATACGTGAAAAACGCTATATCAAATGCAAGGATTATTATTATTAATGAGTAAGGTGCCCTCAGCTGGAGAATTGTGATTGATTGAACTCTATTGGAAAGTGAAATGGAGGTGAATAAGAATAATAAGAATCCTTGCAGTTGAAATAGCACTTTTCACATCTTCTAGATGTCTCAAAGTGCTTCACACAATATACTGAAAAGTGAACGGACTGTATATTTGTGGGCAAAACAAAGCAGTTAATTGCGCAAGGCTATGACCCACAAACAGTCATGGATTGAGTGAACAATTTTTATTATTATTAGTTTTTTCTTGAGAGATTATTATCAGGTGCATGGAATAAGGAAACCTGCCTACGGTTTCACCCTGCTGGGAAGCGGTTTCTCATTTACAAGGCGAGTGTTCCAACCATTGAGCTACTGGACTCCACTTCAGCCAAACCCACCCTTGAAGACATGGATGGGTTTGGCTGTAGTGCTTCCTGACACTCAATGTCTGGCTCCACAAGTAAAACATGATCACTTGAACACTGGTAAGAAAGAGAAGAAAACGAAAGAGTTAAAATACAAAGGTTGGTTACACAAACGCATTTTCACCCTCAGTCATTGATCAAAGAATCGGTTCATCAGTCGGGATACTGAGACAGAGAATTACAGAAGGCACAATCACCTGCAACAAAATACCCCTAACAGAGATGTAATGCTAAATTTGATTATGCTCCTATAATCTGCTAAAATTTGATTATGCTAATATAGTCAATATACTTTGTAAGTACAGTAATGTGAGGAGAGGTTCTCCCAGTGTCCTCTCCCACAAATTCCCAGATAAAATTAGTGGTTCACTTCATGGCTATTTATGAGGTACTGCTCTTGCATTTGCCTTCAAAATACATTTTACTGTGAATCTTACAAAGTGCTTTAAAATATCCTCAATATGGAAAATCCTGTATCAAATGCAAATATTATTATAGTCCCTTACATAAGCACTATATAGAGAAGCAATCATCTGATGATATAGGTACAGGTTATTGATGATTCAGCACCCAGGCAAAACTGAATCGAAATTAAATCCAAAAGTAATAATAATAATAATCCTTGCTGCATTCAGGCAACTCAAAGCGCTTCACAGAATATATTGCAAAATATATTAAAATATTGAAGTAACTAGGTCTTCAAAAGAAAATTGCCTACCATATCATAATTATATTTAATTGTAACCTGCTTCTAAAGCAACCTGGCTCCAAAATGCAGTTATAGTCATAATAATAATCCATATACAGTATTTGCTGTAGTGCCTGATCATGTCACTGAGATGTTTCAAATGTTTTACAGGATATATTGTAAAGTGGATTGGCTGTGTATTTTGTGGTGGTAATAATAATAAATAAGAACAAATAACATATTGTATTCAATTTCTTCATTACAAATGGTAGTATGACTGTCTTTCATGAGGTTAACTTGAATTATATTTTTGACCACTGATAATGCGAGGCTTTGTTCTGATGAAGCCTACTCAGTTGATTTAAATACATTTACCCTTTGAGGACGAAAGTGGCATCCATGACCTAAACAGGTATAGTTGATAGTAGCCAATGAGGGCCACCCTGTATATAGAACATTTCCGTACACATTGGTATTGACTTGCCGTGAGCAATTATTTTAAAACAAAGCCAGCTATAAAAAAATGCTTCCAAGCGATAAATGCCAGCCAGTGTTTTGTGTGTCCTTGGGTGCACTTGAAAGATGCCATTTTATAAAGTGAACATGGCAATGTCCTTTGTGTGTTTATCAAACGGCTGCTTTACCAAATAATAAAGGTAATCATGCTCAGATAGGGAAAATGTCTTCAGGTCCAACTAATCCAAATGTTTTATTTTTGGTCCCCCACTAGCTGCCTTCTTATGATAATCTTCATGACCTTCCCTCACCTGAAATACACTTAATTGGCTTTTGCAACTATATATACTGCGGTCTATTTTGTACTAATTGCTAAAAATAGAGATCTTCCGTGATGCTTTCTAACAGGATTCACACTATTGAGACATAGAAAAGATCAATAGCTTCCCTTGTAACTTATTCCACAAGTATATTTCATCCTGATTAAATCTATTGCGGCCTGACTTCCTTTCTTACATTTCCTACTTTCTTATTTTAATATGTACTCTGCTAGTTGAACCCTTTGGGGTAGCACTTTAGTGAAGCTAAAGTGCTTTAACAACAAAAGCATTGTGGCAAACAATTTCTGTATTTAAAGTTTTTATTGTTTATATTTTAGGGCCCTGGGAAATCCTCCTGACGTGAAAGGCGCTATACAAATGTAATTTTGTTGTTGTTGTTTATTAAATGTATCAATTTGAATCATGATATGATATTTATTTTAACTCTAGAATACTCCCCCTTAATCACTCCGCCTTGCTCCCCCTCTCAAGTGCCACCTGAAAAGTTTCCTCTTCGATCGTGCTTACGGCCGACTCCCCATTCCCGCTCAGCTTGAAGTCATGCTTCGCCACTGTTAAGCGCTCTAAGACACTTCCCTGCGTAGAGGGAGCAATATAAGTGTAACATGTTATTGTATAACTTCCAAAAAGAGGAAGGATAATGACAATTTTTTAAAGAAATCCAAAATATTTAACTGCAAAGTAATTATTCAAGATATGAGACACTAGAATTTTTTTTCCTCACAAATACAGTCAATTCGCTTTACAGTATATTCTGTGAAGCACTTTGAAATCTCCAGAAGATGTGAAAAGCGCTATGTAAAATGCAAGGCTTATCATTATTACAGTATTAGAGCACTCGCCTCACAAGCGAGTGACCTGGGTTCGATTCCCAGCAGGGTGAAACCTTGGGCAAATTTCCTTACTCCACATGCCTGATAATAATCCCTCAAGAAAAAATGATAATAATTTGGTCACTCGTTCCACGGCTGTTTGTGGGACACTGCTGTGCGCAATTGTTTGCCGTGTTTTCAGCCACAAATATACAGTCAATTCACTTTACAGTGTATTCTATCAAGCACTCTGACACATCTAGAAGACGTGAAACGTGTTATACCAAATGCAAGGATTATCATTATAGAAATGACCTGTGTAATCTCCTTCAGTACTGAAGAATGCTGTGCTGAACTCAACAGCAAGCACACAAGCAAACTCAAAGTGACTTCTTAAGCAATTTACTGCAATCGTCCATGAAGTGAATGAAGGGGTAAAATGTTATGCTCCTGGAAGCTCCCCCACATGAAGAGCGCTATATAAATGCATGTTTTGCTGCTGTTAGTGAAAGGCTTTATAGACATGGTAGTCATTGTATCAATTTAGAAACAGTGAAGTACTGAGCGGAATCCATTCGGATTTAACTTAGAATTTTCTGATCCCATACACCATACTCATCCAATTGGGAAAGGGAGAGAGGGGAGAAATGTGCAAAAATATATTTAAACCTAATAAAACTAAGGAAGAGCTATCATTAACAGGGTGGATAATTTTAGGGTGGATGGCAGAGATGGAGTAAGAAAAAATGGATCTGTTTAAATATATTATCTGGAGAATGGGATGGGATCTAGTCTAAAGGTTGTGAGTTCAAGCCCCACATCAGATCTTGAAATTGATACAGTCTATGCTAACCCTCCAACGTAGTGCTGCATGTGTGCTGCATTGTTGGGAGTGCTGTTCTTCGGATGAAATGTTAAACCGAGTTCCTGTCTGCCTGTTCAGATGGACATTCAAGATGCCAAACACTAACGTGAAAAGAGAAGAATAGTTTCCACTGGTGTCCTGGCCGACAAGCCCCCAAATAAAATTGTTCATTCACCTGATGGCTTTTTATGGAACATTGCTGTGTGCAAAGTTACTTCACTTTGCAGTATATCCTATGAAAAGGTTTGAGACATCATCTGATTTGAAAGGCAATGTAAGGATTATTTTGATATGAGCGGTTGGGAAAGTCCCTCAGAAAGCAGATGCGACGGTCTGGGAAGTATGGCAGGAGGGCAGGAGGAAAGAACAGTTCAATTTGAGAAATGAAACTTCTCAGATGCAAGTGATAGTAATTGTGTAACAGACAGCAGAGAGCATAACAATACAATTCTCAGTTCCCACTTGCGTCAGAAATCCACTGGTGGAGTTTGGCTGTTTGTGCTTTACCTTTTGACGCACTTACAGATATCCTTTAAACCATACCGAAGAAACTCTAATTTGGTTTATTTTGTGTCTTTTAATTTTTTTTTTTTTTTAAACACACAATGTACCAATCCTACAAGAAGAAAATTGGAAATGTACACACTGCTTAAATTTTGGTGATCTTTTCGGTTAAAACAACAACAACAAATTACATTTATAGAGCGCCTTTCACATCGGGAGGACGTCCCAAGGCGCTGCATAGGAGGCGTGTGACCCGAGCTGAGAGGGGAGTGTTTGGGAAGGGGTGAGACACGAAGGGGAGGTCGAAAAATTCGGGGTGGAACAAAAGGCACGGTCGAAGAGGAAAGTCTTCAAACCGGCCTTGAAAGAGGAAAGGGAAGAAACGAGACGGAGGGATTGAGGGATGGCATTCCTCAATCCCTGGAGAAACTGAAGGCCCGGCCTCCGATGGTGGGGCAGTTCGGGCGGGGGGCTTGGAGCAAGGCCGAGTCCTGTTGAACGGAGGGTCCAGGTGGACTTGTAGGGGGAAAGTAGATTGGTTAAATAGGGCGAGGCAAGGCCGTGTAAGGCCTTGAAGGTGAGGACGAGGATCTTGAACTCGATCCTCTGGAGAATGGGGAGCCAATGGAGACGGGCGAGGGTGGGGGTTATATGGTCGCGGAGGCGGGTGCGGGATAATACATGGGCTGCAGAGTTTTGGATGACCTGCAGCCTGTGAATGGAGGAACTGGGGAGGCCGACGAGGAGAGAGTTCCCGTAGTCCAGCCTCGAGGTGATGTATGCGTGCACGAGTGTTTCGGCAGCGCGGGGGGTAAGATAGTTGCGGAGCCTGGCAACGATCAAAAGTTTGAGACTTTGGTTTTCTATGGGATCTCGAAAGCTAACATTATTATTGCCAAAACAAAACACAAAACAGGACAGATGCCGGGAATCCAAAACAAAAACAAAAGTTGCTGGGGAAACTCGGCAGGTCAAGCAGCATCCATGGGGAAAGGAAAAAGAGTCAACGTTTCGGGTCTACAACCCTTCGTCAGAACAAATCATCTGTCACCGTTCAAATAATCTGTCATCGTTCAAGTAAAGTGAAACACAACAGTGAAACCTTGAGCGAGTTTTCTTACTCCACGCGCCTCTTTTTACTGAGTAGCAGTTAGGAACCCGGTTATTAGTCGATGGCTTCCTGGGGCATAATAATCCCATCAACAAGAAATCTATTGGCTCAATCCACAACTGTTTGTGGGACATTGCTGTATGCGATTGGCTGCCGAGTTTCACCCACAAAATGGTCACTCCACTTTACAGTACATTCTGTGAAGTGCTTTTGTGTGTGCGTCCTTCCAGATAATGAGACATCTCGATGACGTGGTAAGGCGCCACTTCAAATCCATGGATTATATTATATTGAGGCACCAGCAACACTGAGCGGCAAAGAGACCGAGGAAAGACTTTCCGGAATGCATCAATGTGCTGTGTGAGATCAACAGAGCTCCATACACATCTACTCCATCCAGCACACACATGCAGATAGATAACCTTTCCAATCATTGGCAGATACAGTAATATATCTCCCCACAAACCGCCCTTCTGTTGGTGAATGTTGCTCCCTCTCTCCCTTTCCCCTCGTCTCTCTCGCACCCAAAAAAAACTCACTCCATAAATAAAGCGTTCTCTTTTTCATTAAAAATAAAAGGTTTGCCGCTTACCAAATCATTACTTCCTTATCTTAGCTTTAACCCATCATGGTAACTTAGCTGAATGAGCTGGCATTTTTCTGTCTGAGGGGCTATGTATTATGCAACAAATCTGCTTATGGAAGGAGTGAACGGACACCCACTAAACAGTCACTCCACTTCAGAGTATATCCCGTGAAGTGCTTTCAAATGCTCAATGACGTGATAAGGCGCTATATTAAATCCAAGGATTATATTGTACAGTATTGCAGCACCAGCAACACTGAGATGCAGTGAGATTAAGGAAAGACTTTCCTGAAATGCATCGATGTGCTGGCTGTGTGAGATCACCAGAGCTTCATTTATAATGAGAAAGGACATAGCAGGGGACACAGCCGGCCTCACTTGGACAGTTACCATGGGCTATTTGCTCTCAGCTCTGATATAAAGCCACGTCATGTAATTGTAAAGAGCGTCATGTAATTGAAACCTAAGCTCGGAGGAATTGGAGATTGCAAATCACCCTGACATGAACATGCATTCCTCGCAGGTACACACAGCCATTCAAAGGCCTCTCACGCATACTCTTCAACGTCAAAGTCACCGACTGAAAGGGAAACCCGTGAAAACGTGACGCGTTATCCCACCACTGTGTACATCTGTGAGCGAATGGTTGAGGTGGTTGGAGCCTGACACCGTGATTATTTATGAGGGGGGGGGGGGGTTAATGTCCCGGGAACGCACATCTCGGCGTTAGTGTGATCACCCCCTTCCTTACAAGAGTTTGTGTTAGTTTATAATCTGCATGTGATATCAGTACAGTACAGTGTGGGTCTGTGTATAAAACACACACACACTGATCAGAAACCACCTTGGGTATGTGTGTGCGTCCTTCCAGATAATGAGTTATTAACGTTTGCAACCGAGGGCTATATAAACAGCCCGGGGTAGGGGCAAATTCTACATATTATACACACACACACACACACATATATATATATATATATGGAGGGAGAGAGAGAGAAGGGGGGGATCGCCCTTGTGCTTGTAAGCAATTTCGGGAGCGTAAAATGTCAGTGGGGGGGAAAAAGCGCCTGATTTCAATCCAGTTTGTGGCCAGCGCCTCTGCGTCCTTTGCATGACCTTCTGTAACAGCTTTCAATATATATTTATATATATATTCTTGTTTCCCCACCTACATCCTCACACACAGAGCGATCACGGCGTGTGTGTGTGTGTGTGTTGTTCGGCCTGGATGTGAAACGATGCTATATTCCTTGCTATAGAGGAAGAATTGTCCCGCTAGGTCTATTTTCCTGCGGTTTCTTTATTCCGCTCCCGATGTGAATGTGTTTTATAACCAGAAGGTGAACGATGTCTCTCTCTCTCTCTCTCTCGCAGTCTCTACCTTGGAGAGTTACATGAACTACCTGCTCTTCTTCTCACCCCTCCCTCCCTCCCACCGCCACACCAAAAATTAAAACGATCTCTCATCTCGCAACCAACAATAAAATACTCTCTCTTAAAATTACTTTCCGATGGAGACACACACACCACCACCCCCTTCCCCCCTCCGCAAAATCTGCCGCGAAAGGAAGACTGGAAAATGTCTTTCCCCCCCACATTCCCCAACCCCCCCACATCCCCCTCCCCACCCCAAAAAAAATACCAAAATGCAATTTGGAGACCGTCCCTACCTGTGCTTGTTCCCTGGTTAAAAAAAACTCTGCCTGAGTTTCCACTGGAAACCAGAACTTGTGACTATTCCTTTCAGCAAAGTCATGTATTATTATTATTTTTATTATTATTATACACACACAAATACATCTCGGCTGCTGGTGCGCGTCTCAGCGGTCCGGTTTACACTTGGCAATCACTGTTTATTTGATGATCAAGAATGTTAACCGAATGCACCGAAGTTCAACACCACACGCACCTCCTTCAGTTCAGGTTTCTCTCAGTGAAACACACAGATGGGAGGACTTTCTCACAAGCCTTCCAATAATTTAACTTTAAAAATGCTGCCCACACTACACCAACCAGCCGATACTGATGTCGTCTTTTGCAAATCGAGTCGTCGTCCCCCACCTTTAGAATTGCAGTGAGTATGTGTGTAAGAGACACAGAGAGGAAGGAGGTGAGGGGGGGGTGGGGGGGGGCGAGTTTAAATAAGAGCAAACAGTTTGATTCAGGTGTGTAAAAAAAATCAATCAACTTTGGTGTTCTTTGGGACAAAACAACAATTCTTGGGATGAAACATGTCTCCAGGGTCACCAAAGAGTCGCCATACCATTACAAGGTCTAATTGGTCTTTTTTTTAAAAAGAAAAGACAGTTTAAGGTTTAATAAGGTAGTTATCACGACTTTTTGTTCACTCTGTATCTGTGTGATACTGTGTGTGTGTGTGTATATAGTGCCGCAATACAGACTATTTTACAGCGGGTTACAAAGTTGATCTTTACACGAGAGCTTTTAACAAGGTTTTGTTTCTCACTTGTTCTTTGTGTGTGTGTGTGTACAGTGTTTATCTCTTTTTATCCGAATTCATGAATGAACAGATGAGCTGGCCATTCACCACCACACATACACACACACACACACACATCTATATTAAAATATCCTTTGCACCCTTTCAATGTGTTGAAATGCATTTAATGTGTTGAATAGTGCATTCACTATTGAGGGGCGAGTAGGGGTAGGTGTGTGTGTGTGGGGTGGGGGGGGGGGGGGGAGGCAACTCACCGAAAATCACTGTAAGGGTGAATAATCCAATAGCCGGCAGTTTTGACCCGTTCCTGCTCCTTCTCCACCCCCTTTTGGCTGCCGAACATCCGCAGAGAAAACTTATTGACCCCGGGCTGGAGCAGGGCTCTGAAGTGTCTCTGCATGTAGCTGTACTGCCGCGGCATGTCCTCGCCCTCCTCCCCGAATATCATCGCGGCGTCGCCGGCCGCTTCCACCTTAAAGCCCACCGAGTTCTGCTCCTTCCCGCCCTCCTGCTGCTGCTTCATCACCTGTCCGGACTCGTCCCCCGCGTCCCTCCTGTTCCTGCCGGAGACCGTGTTGCCGAGCGCCGCCTGCTGCTCTCGGTCACAGCCCTGCCTGGGTTTCCCCTCCATGGTGACCGCAGCCTCTCGCTCTCCCGGTGGCTGCCGCCGCTCTCCCGGTGGCTGCCGCCGCTCTCCCGGTGGCTGCTGCTGTAGCTGTAGCGAGTGTAGACTGCCTCGCGCTCTGTAACCTCCGTTCGTGTTACATTTGGCCGTGTCCTTGCTGGGATCGGCTTCCCTCCTCCTCCCGCCGCCGCCGCCGCCGCTATTGATGCTGATGCTGCAACAGGACTCCTCGACTTTGTTGTGGTCGGATCCTGTTTCCGCTGCTCCCCCTCCTGGCAGCACATTCATCTTGATGCTCTGATTCCTGCCCCTGTCAGCCTGCTCCCCCATCCCCCCCCCCCCCCCTCCCCCCGGTGCTCAGTTTAGAGGAGAGGGAGGTTATTATCCCAGCCAGACCAGGGTCTGTTTATATTATATTTTATTAAACGCTGATTACTGTGCTAACCTGCCTCGCTGTCTGTATTTCACTGCCCGCCGCAGCTCTCCTTCCCCTCCGTGCCAACCATCAATCCAGTCCCTGTCAAGCCGCAGACACGGATGGCTTGAACCTCCAAGAACGTGACTTTGCCACTCAATCAACATGGAATCAACGTGACTTTGTGCTGGTACCTTTCGGCTTAAAGGGACAGGATCTCACTCTCTTCCCTCCCTCCCTCTCACGGACACACACACACACATTAACATGCGCAAACACATTCGGTGCACTTCGATGGCTTAAACAAGGACAACATCAATCGATCGATCGATTGATTGATTGATTGATCGATCGATTGATTGAAACACTTTCCTTCCTATCCACCTGTCTCACCCACCCACTTAACTCGCCCTAAACGTGTCTGTAAAAAAGGAGACAAAACATTTGAAAATAGTGGGGGGGTTTTCTATTGTTATCGTCTTCAATTTTCTAAAGAGATGTTCATTAAAAAAAAATTAAATCGTCTCAGCTTTTTTTTTCTTAACGATATCTGTCGGACATCAACAAAATAGTATTAGGTGAAAGTGTTTGATCGGGTCTTCTGCACTGAACATCTATACAATTGCACCTATCAACACCGGCCAGTAGCTGAGAAGAGAGATTGCTTCCATTTCCAGCGGTGTGACTGGTCATGTGAATGCTATATTAGCGACAAAGGTGAGACAAGAAGTAAGGCGAGCTCTTTGGTGAACCTCCCTCGCTGCCTAACTCCATTCCAAATAATCCGTCCAAAAAACCCCGCAATAATAAAATTGGTCATTGCAATCCACGACTGTTTGTGGGACACTGCTGTGCGCAATCGGCTGCCGTGTTTCGCCCACAAATATATACAGTCAATTCACTTTACGGTGTATTCTGTGAAGCGCTTTGAGACGTTGATAAGTTGTGAAAAGCGCTATATCAAATGCAAGGATTATTATTGTTATTTTATTATTCCACCTTGACAGCCTAAGGAAAGGAAGAGAGTCGGATCCCCTGAGACTAGAGATTTTTTGCAAATCACCTGTCGTTCCCCAATAAGTTATTAAAATGTGACCTGCTGCCTCTTTATAGCTTCAATCCCTGAGCTTTCTCATATACAGCAGAGGAGTTTCCAAATATCCTTGGAAGCGATGAAGGCCGTCTTAAAGAAAGCCAATGGAAGCATTGAACTGCTCATCGTGTCAACAATATCCCTCGTTGAGAAAACATTACAAAAATTACTTTTGCATAGCGCCCTTCACGTCGGATGGATGTGCCAAGGCACTGGACAATCAAGGATTTGGACCCGAGCAGAGGTGTTGAGATCAGGGAGGTTAGAGGACAGGTAGGGTAGCGTTAGGAAGGTTGCCGAAGGCACAGTTGAAGAGGTGAGGTTTGGGACATACCTTGAAGAAAGCAAGTGAGGGAGCAAACTAAAGGTAAAGGGACTGTGGGATATAGTTCCAAAGGGTGGGAAGGCAGAGCGGGACACAGCACAGATGTGTGGTAGGAAGGATAGTTGAGGCTCAAAGAAGACTCCAAGGTTCTGGACTGACTTAGTAAGGTGGATATTGATGCTGTCAATGCCTAAGGTGTGGAGGTGCTGTCAGGAGCTAATTAAAAGGGCCTTGGTCTTATTGACTTTCAACCATGAACACCGCTTGATGCTGTGTGGGGGCTGGAGAGAAAAACGCTT
The DNA here is from genome assembly GCA_035084275.1 of Hydrolagus colliei. Classification (NCBI taxonomy): domain Eukaryota; kingdom Metazoa; phylum Chordata; class Chondrichthyes; order Chimaeriformes; family Chimaeridae; genus Hydrolagus; species Hydrolagus colliei. The sequence continues at coordinate 141,573,363 of CM068742.1, read as the reverse complement.
TGGAGAGACAAGGTGGAATTGGTGTGAGAGGTAGGATCTGAACCACTCAAGGACAGGCATAAATTAAGGTTTACCCCACCCCCAAAAGTTTAGAATGTAAATTTATCATTCAATGTTAGCAATGTGCTATATAGGCTGGGAAGTCCCAGGTGTAATTCTGAATCAGCTGATCTATGTCCAGGACAAAACATATGGTCATCCTCATCTGCATAAATGCCCATTACTTCAGTCCTGATCAGGCTCCACTGGTTCCCAGTCTCACAGCGGATAAAAATCAACCTCCTTATTCTCACCTATAAATCTCTACACCCCCCCCCCCCCCCCCACCACCACAACAATTTCTCTGATCTCGTCCTTCCCTAATTCTCTACTCATTCCCTCCACTCAGCTGACTCAGGCTTATATTGCCCCATCCCCTTCCCTACAATCAGAACTCAAAACTTTCCAATTATACCCCCCTGACCTCTAAAACTCCTTCCCTCGACCTTTCCATCTCACCCTGACTCTTATCCGTCTTCAAGTCCTATCTTAAAACATACCTCCTTGACTGTGCCTATGGTCACCTCTCCACTGCTCTGTCCTGATCACGGTAAAGCACTCTGAGATATTATTCCATATGAAGGGCACTATATAAATGCAAGTTATTGTTATGTTTTTGCAATGGAACTCTGCGTGTCTGAAATAAGGTGGAAAAATACACTCATGACTCCCTCTTTTGATCACTGTCCGGGAGTGATTGTTACTGGAAATTGCATGTTTAGTTATGTTGGATGGCAGAGGTTTGCCTGTGGCTGATGCCTCATTTTTATACCTTCGCTAATACCTTTGCTGACTCACTGAGCAGGCTCACAGCATGAAGAAGGGCCAGCCAAATGGATGAAGTGTCAGAGGGCTTTTCATGTTCAGATACCAATATGAGGCACCACTTTTAATGGAGTAGGGGACAAAAATAAATTAGAATAAACACAGGTGAGAATAATATCTGACTGTGGCTGTTGAATATGTAATTCTGTTCTCAACATGAAGGGCAAATGGAATTCATGCATGGCTTTTTCTCTCATATGAGCTCACATATGTGGGATTAATTCTGTATTCAGAGCGAAACAATATGCTGCATCTTTGTATCCAAGGAATATGCTGTCAGCCTTTCAAATATTCTGAAAAAACGAATTCTGCATTTCAAATGTTGTCAATGGGATGTATTACAGAACCAATTAATTCTATTGTAACTCACCAATATTCAATAGGGTGGAAAATATGCCAAAAATGTTAATAGAATATTTTGATCTGTTAATATTTTTTTTGTGTCAATAAGGATATAACATTTTTGGTGTAAATGTAGTGCCTCATGTAACAACAATAACAACTTGCATTTATTTTGCACCCTTCACACCGGGCGGCTTCTCAGAGCACTTGATGCATATAACTACTAACTATATTACTGAACCCTGAATAGTTGCATTCAATCTGAGTTCATGTGGAGCTCCTGTGGCTCAGTGGTTAGAGCACTTGTCTTGCAAGCTGGGGAAACCAATGCTGGGGAGACCTGTGTTCGAATCCAGGCAGGTCAGGGTGAAACCTTGGTCAAGTTTCCTTACTCCACACGCCTAATAATAATCCCTCCAAAAAAACACAATAATAAAATTGGTCATTTCAATCCACGACTGTGTGTGGGACACTGCGCAATTGGCTGCTGCGATTCGCCCACAAATATATACAGTCAATTCACTTTACAGTATATTCTGTGAAGCGCTTTGGGACGTTGATAAGATGTGGAAAGCGCTATATCAAATGCAAGGATTATTATTATTATTATGTCTTCCCACCAAGAGCAGAGCTGCAGGGTTCAATGTAACATTTCATTGTAAAATATATTTTACAATCTATTTTACAAGATTGTAAAAATAGATTTTACAATCTTGAATCCCATTCTGAACCAAATGCTGTATTCCAGATATATTGAAAAAAAATCTTTTAAACTTCAACCTTGTTTCCAGATTTTCAAATGTGATTATCCAATTCTGGTTAAATTGAAAGAAAAGCTTATGCAGAAATGTCGTGCCAGAAAACCACATAATAGAGAACGAGTCTTATTGCAGCATAACATTTGCACCTGTGCAAAGTTCAGTGATTGGTTTAATTTTATTTATACCTAATAGCATTGAGGCACACAAGCAAATGTGACAGAGACATATACAATGCACATGGATGCAAGTCCCAAACTAGCCTATTTGATGCCCCATTGACTACTGTATATTTTACTGTGTTAATACCACACGTGAGGTCTGGAATTGAGAGGATAAGGTCAATGAATTGTATACGCTATGGAAGTATCCTTTCCTTGGTTTGAATGAAAGGGGCAAACAAGCTAAAGGCAACACATACATTTTATATTACATGGGTCACTTCACAAAATGAATCTCTGAATCCTACCAGTAAAACTATAAAGATGAAACTCCCAGCATGATGTGAGTTACCAGAAAAGTACAGAGACATCTATTCAGTGATGTTGTAAAGCAACTAACAGATCACAGGATAGAATAAAGGTGCATGAATCTACATTGTGTTCCCTATGCCAGGTAGTTCAGAAAGTAGTCACACCTGGAGATGGAATGTAGAACATGTGTACAACAGGGGTAAGACTGGGAAACATTGAGGGAAATTGCTCAGATAATTGGAATAAAAGGGTACCTGGATTTAATTTAAATCGCAAGGATTGAATTGAAAGAAGCAAACGCTACAGGAGGGAGAACAAGCCATACCGAGTATGAAAATAATTGCAGTGTATATGAGGTGGCAGAGCAGCACAGCACAGCCAGAGATCACAAGATTAGAAGATTGGTTCACACAAAGAAAGCCCTTTGTCCATTTGATCCAACCCTTCCAAAATATCCATCTCTCTCATCGCTGGTGATGATATAAAACACTGAGTTGTTTTATAAATGAGTCCAGCATCCTGACTTGAACCAGATTTCCAAGTGATTTGTTCCAGTCATAAACTACTCTCAGGGTAAATAAATTGTGGACACCTGTAGCTCAGTGGTTAGAGCCTTACAAGCAAGAGACCTGCGTTTGATTCCAGGCAGGGTGAAACCTTGAGCAAGTTTCCTTACTCCACAAGCCTGATAATCCCTCAAAAAAAAAACAATCGTAGTAATTGGTCATTTCAATCCATGACTGTTTGTGGGACACTGCTGTGCACAATTGGCTGCCGTGTTTCGCCCAGAAATATACAGTCAATTCCCTTTACAGTATGTTCTGTGAAGCGCTTTTGGGATATCTAGAAGATGTGAAAGGCACTATATCAAATGCAAGGATTATTATTTTATAGTTTCTACTGTCCGTCCTAAAATTTCCTTTGCAACTTTAAATCTGTATCCTATTGTTCTCGAGTCTTGTTGCATTTGAAAGTATTCTACTGAAACCATATACAGAATTAAATGCACCGACATGGAATCACTTTCCCTTTAGTTCCCTCATAGAAATTCAATTAAAAGATTTCTTGTCAGATTAATGTGTTCCAGAGCAATGTGTTATCAATTTATAATTTATTTAAGAAATAAATCAAACTAAGTAATCAAAGTATGCAAAGTAATAGCATCTAATGAAAATGTATTTGACAGGCTATTTTGGTTTTTCCAAAATACAGCAAAAATAACTTAGACATGGTATAGAGTCTAGTCATATCAAACAGTGTCAAAATACATCATATAACAAGTTGGGTTGACTGTTTTGCAGGAAAACATGGTAACTATTGTGCACAATATTAAACAAAGAACAATTGGATGAATGGCCAATTCATCTGTTTATTAATGGATTTGAACAGTGGAGGAATATTGGGCAGGGTAGAGGGAGAATATCTGCTTTCCTCAAAACTTATTTAATGGGACATCTACCTGTAAATTTGAAGAAGGCAGCTGGGTTTAACATTTTATCTGAAGGCCAACTTGCCAACAGTGCAGTACTTTGTCACTGCTACAATGGAATATTATCATAGGTCAAGTCCTGGTGCCTGAGTCCTAACACTTGAACCAACGGATATTGTAAAGACAGTTGTTTACCTTCTGCAGGAATTTCAATGTTATAGAAATGTATCATTCCATCTGTCAATATCAATTAAAGAGTCTAGAAGCCATTCTCCTCTCTTCTCGTTTCCAAACAAAATAAAATGCAAGTCAAAGCGAAGATGATCTGTTTTCAAATAATGTTTCAGAATATGCAATTCCATCTTTTAGTAATGAGTTTCAAGAATGTTTCATTTCATGGTGTCAAATGAAAGATGACTGCAAAATGGTTCATCTCCGATTTCAGGTAGTTTTAGTATTTTGACTGATCAACTAGTGGGCAAACATAAAGCAGTATTCATGTTATCATAACTGGAATAACCTTTTAAGATCTTTACTTATTTTTAGTGACAGCCTTATGTTTATCCACACATCTGTTCTATGGCTGCTTATTTTAAGCTATTTTAAATACGAGTTGTCAATCTGAGTTACTTAAATTGGTTTGATGTCAAGATTAAGTCATGACCTTCAGATCAGAGGCCTCAGGAAACTTTTACACCATTTAGGAATTTCTACATCTCTTTCCACAATCAGGCAATGAAAGAATTTTCTCACTTCAATTTAGAAATATAAAGCACTGAAGTGTATAATCTTAATTCAAGGAACACATTAGTCATTACCCTTAATATTACAGATAAGCAGGCAAAATCTAAGGGAAGGCGAATATCATTTTGCCCCTCCTAGGTAAAGATGGAATTATAATTGGAGTTCATTCAAGAGTTAGAGGGATTGGAAGCATGCAAGTTTTTTTTTTAAAAATCTTGTTTTCCATTTTATTAACTTGCACTCAATTTTGTTTCCATGGGTAATATGCAAGAGATTGTAAGGAACAGCATACTGTACATCTGTTTAAAAAGCATTTGATATTCCCAATCACTCTCTTAAAATTCAAAGCGCAAATTATAGATGAGAAAGAATCGAACAATAGAGAGTTGATTATAATGAAGACCAATTGTATACAATGCTCATGTTTATGATCTAAATTTAAAAACTAAACTTCAATAAAAACTTTATTGAGAACAAATGTAGACTATACAGTCATGTGAGTGTGTTTTTTGAGTAAAGATATCTAGATCTGAGGATCTGAATCCATTTGTTGGATTTGCATGCAAGCAGTTTCAAAGAGATCCTGGCAGCAGAGGGTCAGACTGGGGAGGTGGGTGGGGGAGAGGGTGGCTACCCACCAACACATCCAAAATAGCACATATTGCAAAATACTCACCTGCTGTTTAGTGTTTAACAATTCATACAAGATAAATCTAATTTACTGCTGTGATAATTTCAATAGCATGTAGAATATTATTAAAGATATCGAAGATATTGGTATAGGAAGTGTGGTGTGCATGAACTCACCAAAGTGAAAAATTGCTTTACTCAATTAAATATTAAGGAGCTACAGTAAGTTAATGAAACTTCAGTATGGCAGCAGCAAGACAGATTCATGTTTTGTCCAATGAAACCGATTAAGTACTGGGACTTTATTTTATTTGGAATAAATTTTATTTATTCTCTATTGGGAATTTACTACTGTACTATGACTTTATTTTACAATATTTGTAGGATTTGGTAACTAAATATGCTTAGCATCTAAACCTAGAACTTATGAGATTCACTGCGAATAGACTAAATTGCAAACTTACTGATGAACAAATCTCCATTTGCCGAAAATGATATTTCAGCCACTTTGCTGTGTGAACAAGGACGTTAGTCTTCAGCAGTGAAGGAAGGTGAAATGAATACAGACTGTGGAGACTGCAGCTTTTCACACTACAAGCTGTGATGTTGACTGGTAAAGAAAAATGTTGCAAATATGCATTTTTATGATAGTACAGAATTTTTGAACGATAGAAATTATGTTAATTGAAAAGAAACTTGACTTTGTGTCTTAGAGACTGACCTGTTTACTCCCCAATCTACTATCCATTGCCTCCGCTCAACTGACTATGGCCTTTCACTTATCCCATGTGCCCTGCATTCCACCATGTGTCTGCCCCTTCTGCTTCTATGCCCCGAAACTCTGAAACACTCTCCTTCCATCTTCAGGTCACAGCTTCCTCCGACTATTCTTATGGTCACCTCACCTCCTCTCCCCCTGGCTTAGCATCATGCTCTGTCACTGTAAAATGCTCTTGGACATTACCCTGCATCATGGCTGCTATATAAATGCAAGTTGTTGTTGTTTCTTTTAAGTGTTGGGAATATTATTGCATCATTATTTGCAACTTCCTATCAGTTCTGTCCTCTACATCAGAAGATTGTGATCAAACTCACCCTGGGACTTGAAATCATATTGATGCTGAACACTTCAGTGTAGTACTGGGGAGTGTTACATTTTTGGAGGTGGCGTCTTTCAGGTGACATGTTAAACTGAAGTGCCATTTCCTGCTCTTCAGAACTATGTTAAATTAATTCCATTTTAAAGTCCAGACTGCTGCAGGAAGAATGTTCCCATTACAAAGAGGAATGCATTTTCAATGGAAATAAATGAAATATTATACTGGAGACTGGTTGCTTCTCAAACTGATGTCAGACATAATATTTAATTATAATTGGCTAACAGGCAGAAAGCAGAAAGTCAAATGCTAGGTCTAAGTGAGGAGATGTATGAGTAGGAACTAGGGTCCGTCGATATGGAAATTTTCCGATTAAATATATTGATGGGCTCATATCAAGATATACCGAAATATCGATATTTTCAGGTTTTTCATACTGCGCATGCCCGCGCGGAGCGCGCATTCGGAGTGCGCGCGCATTCGGAATGCGCGCGCATTGTGGGTGCGTGCGCATTCCGGGTGCGTGTGCATTTGGGGCCTATCTTCTCAAGAGGTAAATATCTTTCTCTCTCTGTGTCTCTCACTCTCTCCATCTCTGTGTTTTTCTGTCTCTGTGTCTCTCTCCCTCTCTCCTCTCTCACATCCTCCCCATCTCTATCTATCTGTATATTATCACATCCACCCCGTCTCTCCCCCCCCCCCCCCCCCCCCAGCCGTCCCTCTCTCACACCCCCTATCCCCATCGTCTCTCTTCCCCACTACCACCCCAGCCGTCTCTTCCTCCCTCCCCCCCCCTGGCATCTCTCTCTCCCTCCCCCCCCCAGCTGTCTCTCTCCCCCTTCCAGCCGTCTTTCTCCCCCTCCCCCCTGCCGTCTCTCTCCCCCTCTCCTCCCCCCAGCTATCTCTCTCCCCCTCCCCCAGCCGTCTCTCTCCCCCTCCCCCCAGGCGTCTCTCTCCCCCTCCCCCCCAGCCGTCTCTCTCCCCCTCTCCTCCCCCCAGCCGTCTCTCTCCCCCTCTCACCCCTGGGATTCCTCCTGTTCCCAGTACAGATAAATAACATGGATTCACAGCCCCAATGTAGAATACAACAGCAATTTACATTTATGAAGCACATATTACAATCGGAGTGCTTGCCGACTGGAAGCTTGAGCTATGGTCAATATTGAAAACATGTTGAAGGCAGGAATTTAAGGAGAAAGGTGGTGGGATCCAAAGAGCAGAGACAGAATGGCTCAAAGTTTATCCACCAGTGGTGAAGTGGCCATGAAGCTGGCCAGAGTTTGCTCAGCAAAGGTAGGTTTTAAGGCAGGTCTTGGAGAAATGGAGAGAAGCAGGAGATCAAGGAGACCCAGAGATTAGCAAACTCCTAGCCCTCTTTGCCTGAACATAGGATGCATGTTAAAGGAAATTATAGCAGTACTTTAACAGACTATTTTCCCAGATCTTCTGCAGCTATTTGAGCTTTCCCAATACCTACTTTGTCACTTTTACGATGCAGTTCCTGAAGCACAAAATGCAGGCCCTGCAAGGATGTTTCAAGTCCGCATTTCGGGAGTTTTAAATTGCTTTGTCACTTCCAACAATAACAACAACAGCAACTTTGATTTATACAGTGCCCTCCACGCCGGACGCTTCACAGTAGCGGATTCCGGGACCGAGCCAGGGGCAGTGGCAGGAAGGTGACCAAAAGCTCGGTCGAAGAGAAAGGTCTTCAACTGTGACCTGAAACTGGGAAGAGGGGGGGCGAGGCAAAGCGAGTGAGGAAGGGAGTTCCAGAGCCTCAGGGTGTAGTGGCTAAAGGCACGGCCGCCAAGGGTGGAATGGAGGATTCAGGGGACATGGAGGAGGCCAGACCCAGAGGAGTGAAGGCAGCGGGTGCTGGGTTGGGGGGAGAGAAGATCAGAGAGATAGGGGGGTGCAGAGGAGTGGAGAGATTTGAAAACAAGCGTGAGGATCTTGAAGTCGATCCTCTCTGGGATAGGGAGCCAGTGAAGTCTGGCAAGGACTGGGGTAATGGGGGAGCGAAGCTTAGAGCGGGTGAGTATGCGGGCGGCAGAGTTTTGGATAAGTTGGATTTTGTGGATTGTGGTGGAGGGGAGACCGGAGAGGAGGGCATTGCAATAGTCCAGCCAAGAGGTGACAAAGGCGTGGACCAAGGTTTTGGCGGCTTTTAAGGTGAGGTATTCCAGGTGGCATCAGTGGTGGAATTACGCTTTCAGTGTGCGAGACAGACTAATGCCATTGTTTAAATAGATAATATACCAAATCATTATAAATATATTTGCACAATCTCTTTAATGCCACCAAAGGATGGAAAAATGTCAGATATTATCAAAATATCAACCACTTTTGTTCTAATCTTCTTCCCTGGCTCCTCTACTGTTATTTGGGAAGCAGAGGTAAATGCATTGCAATGGTTTGACATTCTCAGGAGCGTCAGCCTCATTGTACTATTTACACCATGGTGGTTGTGTTGACCACTCCATCCTCCTACACCGCTTCTAGTCCCAGCTCAATCTCCATGGACCTGCCCTCGCCTGGTTCAACTCTTACCTTTCTCATTGTCTCCACTTTATTGCCACCAACGGCTTCTCTTCCAGCTCCCGGACTGTCAACTGTGGTATCCCCTGGGGCTCTGTCCTTGGCCCACCACTTTTTAACATTTACATGCTCCCCCTTGGTGACATCATCTGCAGACATTAACTTCCACATGTATGCAGATGACACCCAACTCTATCTTTCTGCCTCTACCCTCGAGGAGATTGCCTGTCAGACATCAAGTCCTGGATGAGAGCTAACTTTCTACAGTTGAAAGTCAACAAGACTGAGGCCCTCCTGATTGGCTCGCGGCAGCACCTTCACACATCAGGTGCTGCAGCATCATCCTCCATGGTTGCACACTCAACCTCACTAAGCTAAGAAGTTGGGTGTCTCTGCTACTACATTAACCCTAAGGTCGCTGAATCCCTCATTCATGCCTTCATTTAATCCCAGCTCGACCATGCAAATGCCCTGTTTGCCAGCCTTCCTAACTCCTCCCTCCACAGGTTGCAGATAATCCAGAACTCTGCGGCCCATGTCCTCTTCCGCTTCAAGCTTCGTGATCCCATCTCCCCCATTTTCTCCTGACTCCACTGGCTTCCCATCACCCCCAGAGGATCCAATTCAAGATCCTGGTCCTCACATTCAAAGCCCTCCATGGCCTCACCACACCCTACATCTGCGACCTCCTAAACCCAGCACCTACCTGCCCGCCTCCTCCACTCAGCAGGGTCCATTGATGGGTGAGCCTTCAGGTACTCTGCCCCCAACCTCTGGAACTCCATCCCACAGTCCCTCCGCCTCACCCTCTCCCTGGCCTCCTTCAGGTCCCGCCTCAAGACCCTCCTCTTCGACAATCCGATCAGTCACCTCAAATCTTCGCTTTCCCTCCACCCTCCCCGTGCCAGACCCCAGCTCAGATCTGAATCAATGACTGTCCAGTGCCTTGGGATGTCCTCCTGACGTGAAAGGCACTATACAAGTAAATTTGGTTATTATTGTTGTTGTTATGGGTGTGCCCATAGAACACCAAGGAGGCTGATGGCTGTCATGAGCTGCCTTGAAAACATCCTCCCACCATGATGTTATTAGGCAAAGATCCGATGAGGCAATTCTGTGGCTTGGGACAATAGCTGCTGGGCGGTGATACCTGGTTTGTAACCACAGGTTCATATATTCAGGGCTTGGCTGATTGGTATGGAAAGAGGTAAGCAACTGTTGCTCAAACTCTACACCTCCAATTGGTGGAACTATCACTCAAAGGATAGCGCTGCGTGTCTGAGCTGTGGGCAGGAAGTTGTTCTACATCTATGGATGATGTCACCAAGGGGGAGCAATACTCTCATGCATTTCATATTGTGTTTGCTCTTAACTAGAAAACTCCCGACATGAAAGGCGCTCTATGAATGTAATTTTGTTGTTATTGTACTATCTAACATTCACTTAGTTAGAGCTCAAAGTTACTTGTCAGATGTCAAAAGACCAACAAGTTATTATCCTCCCTGGGGATGCAACTTAAACAGGATCTCTGTGAATGTGAACTGGCTCCAAGGTGACATGCTTCATCATAGAATGTTGGAATTGAGTCAATCCTCTGTGGTAACCTCGGTAATTTGCTTCTTGAGTTAGGCAGGTCCGCAGTCGCCAGGGAACCGCTGATGACAATACAGCCCATCTGGCTCATCGGCATGACTTTCAGGAGCAGAATAGGAGATAGAACTCTTCCCACTCAACTTCTGTCATCTCTGCAAACCAAACCCTAAAGGGTAATAATATAATAATCTTTGCATTTGATATAGTGCATTTCATGTTTTTTAGTCGTCTCAAAGTGCTTCACAGAATATTCTGTAAAGTGAATTGACTGTATATTGGTGGGCAAATGCACAGAATATACATGTAGGGTGGTCTACATGTGAGCCGGATAAGCAGTGGGAAGCTTACATGACAGTGTTCATTATGACAAACTATTTGGTTTTATCTGGTGGAACTCCAGCAATACCTAATAACCAATCTGTGGTTCACAGGTCTTGACTCCTGACAATGTGCGTTTAATAATTTCTGGAATTTAGGTAAATAAGATTCATATCTTTAGGGAAGCACAGGGAAAATTTCCATATGCAACTGCCATAGACGTGTGGGACTCTCAGTCTGGTTTGATATGTTTGTGTACAAAGGAATGGGTTTCCATATGTGTCAAACACCTGGCAAACAATAAAAGGGTTCACAAAATATCATTGTATCTGATATATTTCACGTAGTGCCTTCTCATTACAATGTTGGATCTCTTCTGTGCAAAGTTAATTGCAGAATACAATGATCCAAAAAGTGTCCAACAAAATTCGGCGCTCAGCCACTTCCCATTATGAGTCGCTGGAGCTAAGCCGTAATGTAAAAGCTGCATTACCAGACAAACTCTCCACCAGATCTGTTTGCCCAGTACATTACTTTTCAATATTTGACAGGTCAATGGGGGTGATTCATGCAACATTCAATGTAACAATTATCAAATTGTCAGATTTTCTGCTTAGGTGAACACTCCTTCCCCCGACTGCAGACTTTGTTAGAATGGTTCGGACCAAACTTGCTTGCCTCAGATATTTTGCTAGTCCATGACAATGTTGAACCCATTTACATTGCACGCAGTAGGCATTTCAGTGTTAGTTGGCTTAACTCTACTTTGAATGGTTGCTACAAGTGGATGTTTGAACTCACAGTCAGTCCATGCTACCCCATCCAGTGCAGTGCTGGGAAAGCGCTATATTGTAAGAGATGTTTCGGTAGATATAAAGGATCCAATGGCACTGTTTAAAAGAGAAGGGAGTTTGTCCTGGTATCTTGGCCAATAATTCCCGATATAAAATAGGGCATTCACTTCATGGCTGTTTGTGGGACATTGCTATGTGCAACTTGGCTGCCGAATTTCCCTGCAAAATACACAGTTACTAAACTTCACGGTAAATCTTGTGAAGCTCTTTGAGATGTCTCAATAACAACAACAACAACTTTGATATATACAGCGCCCTCCACGCCGGATGGCATCTCAGACCACTCAATGATGTGATAAGACACTACAGTACAGTATATCAAATGTCAAGGATTATTATTTTATCATTATTTAATGGAAAAGTTTGCTAACAGCCTGTGAGAGAGGGAAAGGTACACAATTAAGTTTCTTTTTTAGAAACGTCATCATGCTATGTTTATATTGTTTGAAAAATAACAGCTTCCATATTACAATCAGCTCAAATTTGATGATGTGCATTTATTCATCAAGTTAGCCTTTCTTTCATTCTCACATTCACTTCCAGAGTAACAACAACAACAAATTGCATTTGTACAGTGCCTTACACATTGGGAGGATGTCCCAAGGCATTGAACAGTCAGGGATCCACACCCAAGGTGATAGTTGGGATCAGGAGGGTTGGAAGGCAGAGAGAGTAAGGGTAGGCAGGTGACTGATGGCATGATCAAAAGGAGGGTCTTGAAGCACGCAAGGGAAGGGGCGAGTTGAATGAGCTGTAGGATGGAGTTCAAAACAATGGGATCAGAAAGGCTGTAGGCCCGACTGCCAATGATTGGATGGGCATATCATGAGATGTGGAGCAGGCTGGAGTCTGCTGGGTGGGCATGAAAGCAGGTCACAGAGGTAAGGAGGAGCAGATCCTTGAAGGATGAGGATTTTGTACTGCATCCTCTGGGGAATAGGTTGCCAGTGCAGCAGGGTGAGGTGGGGGTGATAGGTTCACTGTGCTTGGTGAGAGTGGGGACAAATGCTGCAGATGTTCTGAATAATCTGCAGCTTGTGAGGGGAAGAGTTAGGAAGACCAACAAACAGGGAGTTAACGTAGCTGAGTCTGAATGTGACCAATGAGAGTAATCAATAAATGGAGCACCATCATGGTCACCACAAGGATATTGACCTGTTATAGTATCCTTGACAAACCTGTTTTTCTATAAATTGAACTCCAATTCCCCTTCCTTCCAGTTCATAAATGCTGTAAAACCATTGAAACTAAGAATTGCTGCTCTTTTCCCACTCAAAAACAAGATTGTAAATCAATATTTTAATCCCAAAGAACTATGATTATGCTGTTGCATTGTGTTTACAAATATCACAAGGCTGACGTTTTCTAATTTAAGCCTAGTGCATAAATCACAGCCAGTTTTAGGTGTGTTTCATAAATCTGTCAGGGTTTAAATTACACCTCTGTGCAAATTACTTCCTTACACTGTACTTTGTGAGCTGAAAATAGACACCAAATATAGATTGATATGCCTTTTTTGGGGGGTTGGATTATTGTTAATGGAGAAATATTCACAGAAGTGCTAGAAATTTTGAATCTGCAATTATTTTGCTGAAATGCTCAGTGATAATTCCTGATGGTTTCCCTGGGAGTGTTAGAGCATTGTTAGTAATCAATTAATTCAAATAAGACATAACCTGTGAAATTGACACCAAGATACTTTCTGATCAGCATCTGAACACTGGGATTCAATTACAGACTCTAACTCATTTCCTTTTTCATACTTTCATAATAGGCAATGTCCAGTTTGCTTGTGTGCTGCTTATTTTGTTCTTGAGGTGTGCTTTTACTGGTGGAAATTGAATGCCCTTGATACATGATGACACAATCTTAGTTACTGTTTAAGTTAATGCCCAATTTTCATTTTCATCGATTGTATTTACAATTGAGTAACAACCTTGAGTTGATGCAGAAAAAAGTAATGTACGGTATTGAATTTAGTGTTTTGATGATAATAAAATTATGTAAACAAATTTTAGTCATTCTATATGTCATATTTAAAAAAATCACAATTAATATAGGGCCTTTCCTATTAGGAGAATGTCTTGAAGTGCTTGACAGGACACATTATCAAGTGTGTATTTTTGTGGGGCAAGGTGGCAGCCAATTTCAACACAGCAATGTCCCACAAACAACGATGAAATTAACTATTTGAGGATTATTGGCCAGGACACCAGAAGAAATTCCCTTCTTTTTTGAAAATGTGCCATGGAATCTTTATTGCCCACCTAAACAGGAAGACCATGATCTTGGTTTTAACTTCAGTTCCAAAGGACTGCACCTCCAACAATGCAGCACCCTCCTCGGGCTGCACTGGAGTATATCTTAGGTTATATTCGTTCCAAGTCCTGACATGAGTCTTGAACATGCAGTTTTCCAATTTAAAGTGCTATCAACTGAGCCAGACTGATATCATAATAATCTGAAAGATTATTCTATAATAAAAATAATAATCATTGAATTTAATATAGCATGTCTTCTAGACTCTCAAAATGGTTCACAGAATATCCTGTAAAGTTAACTGACTGTAACTTTATGGGCAAAACACGGCAGCCAGTTGCGCACAGAGGTGTCCCATAAATAGTCGTGGATTGAAATGATCAATTTATTATTGATTTTTTAAAGGAATTATTATATGGAGGGCGCTACATAAATCAACATTGTTGTATATTTGTTTATTAATACAGTTGAGATGTAAAGCAAATGTTCAAAATGTATTAAGAGACAAGTTGGAACAAATATCATTTTTGTGTACCCGTTACAGTAATTCGTAAAGTTTAAAATGGAAGGAAACATTGGTTTGTGTGCTGTGGGCTATTGATTTTAAATCGAGAGTTTATTCTTCATTTATAGGTATCAATCCCACCCCCTAGTGGTCACTGCAAGTAATGCCATTGTGAATACTGTATAAAGCAACATTAGCATGAAATACCTACCCCTCTGTAATATCATTGTAAAATGTTTGACTTAATTTTATATTACTTTATTGAAAAACAAGATATTGATACATAAAAGTATAAAACAGCGTGTGGCAGGATGTAATTCTAATTGCTGGCTTCCTACAGGAATGTTTTATAGTTCGCAAATATTTATTTTTTCTGCAGTTACATTTGTTAGTGCAGGCAGACTCAGGAGATATGCAAAAGAAAAAGGGACAGCAGCCAACAAATATTGGCAGAGCAACTGTTTGCAATGGAGATAATTGCCAATAATTCAGCATAAATATATAACCTCCGGCAAAATGAGTGACAAGGAAGCGCCTTTCAAGTGACACGTTGATGTTCCCAATGGTATCTGCCAATGATGGGAGACAGCTGTCTGTCACTTCAAATTACATTAGGTGCTATTACATCTTCAGGCCACTGTATGACTATTATGACTAGTTATGACTATTCATGATGGGTGAAAGCCATACACTTCAGACTATTATAGTCATCTTATAAATGATTTTCTAACTCCCATACAACACATAAACTGTACATTAGAGAATGGTGATATTCATTACAGAGGGGCAATTCCAACCATGCAAATAAAATCAGGTCTTTGATTTAACTGCCTTTTAAAGCTGTTACATCAACGTAATGCTCAATAAGGAAATGCATGACATAATGTCTTTCTGAGCCATAATATGACTAAAAAGTGGAGTTTATAGTGTAGTGGTAAGGGCGTTTGCCTCAGAAGCGAGAAGATGAAATGACCTGGGTTTGATTCCTGGACAGGGAGAAACCTTTGGCAAGTTAACTTGCTCCACATGTCCCTGTTTACCTAGTAGTAAGTGGGAATCTGGTTGTTAGTTGATTGGCAGATCGCTTTCCAGGGTAATAATCCCTCAAAAAAAATCCCTCAACCAAGACTATTTGTGGGACACTGCTGTGCGCAATTGACAGCTGCAATCTACTTTGTAATATATTCTGTGAAGCGCTTTGAGATGTCTCAGTGATGTGATAAGACGCTATATCAAATCCAAGGTTTATTATATTATACTATGATGCTTTTTAGCTCATCAATCCCATTCTTTCTACAGACCATATAAAACCTGCTCTATTGTGGACATCCCTCACACACACCATCTCCTGGAGAAACATTCTGCTGAGATACACATTGACCTCCAAAGGGTGATCTAGACAAAATTCTGGAATATTCACTCACAACCATATTTCTGCTATGCAATCCTCGCTTGTCTAACCAGGAAGGTCCTAAGCCCTATGCATGGTCTGTGCAAAATTTACCTTTTTCAGACAGGATGATGAACTCAGTGAATGGAATAAGATTAAATCTTTCTTGTGACTGCCATTGGAAAATGCACATGCGTGGATCCACTCGACTAGGGCAGGAGAGAACACAGACGTGCTCGCCCTCTAATCTCGAGAAGCCAAATGATACTCATTGTGTCATATTACACATAGAAATTGAGCAAAACCACAGGTTTGGGGTCTGTAGTCCATTATAACCTAATAACTTCAAGAGGCAAAAAAGCTGCTCTATCCAGTTTGCCTCAATTATAAGATTTTTTACTGATCTACTACAGACTATTTACTTAGAAATCCCATTAGAGTAGTTAGTCTTGAGAGAAGCAATCTATAACAGCTATAGGCCATTATGGAAATAATGTGCTGTTTTCATCGGCAATTTTTGGAGAAGTTTTCAGTTTGTCAAAATGTTTAAATGAACACAGAGCCAGTATTTATTCAAAGCTGTTTTAAAAAAAATCCATTTTTTTTTATCATGTTAGAAATGAGCCTTAAAATTAAACCTTTGCAATCCCCATAATTACAATCACCTTTACAAATTGTAAAGGTGAAAATGAGATTCAGGGCACGTAAGATGATTTGACTGGTCTCCTGCAAATTGGGCATCTTGTTCACTCTCTGAAAGGAAAGCAAAACCTACATTTATCAGCTGACTGGAAATTATTTGATTTTCCACTTGAATACTTCTAAATATTCCTAAATTGCTATCCATGTTACTATTATTAATTTATTTAAAATTTATTTTGTGGAATTATCTAATTCACCAATTAACTAATTAAAATATTTACTCAATTATTTAATTTCATTTATTATTAATTTAGTTTTAATTATTAAGTTACAATCCATATTATTATCCAAATTCTCCCAATGTGAAAAGCATTTACCAAACCTTTGCCACATGTAAGGAATTTTATTATTAACAACAACTTGCATTTATATAGCATTGTTCATGGAGGGGTGGGTTGGAGCAAAACAGACAGCAGCTATAAGGTCTCATCAACAATCATGCCGCAATATGAGCAATCAATGCTCCCACACGCACTCTGTCATGATGGCCATTCCAAATATGGGCTCAATGATGTTGATAACATAATAATAATAATAATCCTTGCATTTGATTTAGCGCTTTTCACTTCTTCTAGATGTCGCAAAGCGCTTCAGAAAATAATCTGTAAAGTGACTTGACTGTATATTACCGAATATATACCGTAAATGCGGTAGTCAATTGCGCACAGCGGAATCCCACAAACAGTTCTTGATTGAAATGACCAATTTATTGGTGTCTTTTTTTTCAAGGGATTATTATCAGGCATGTGGATGCAGATTCTTCTGAATCTCTGTAAAGCCCAGGAATTTGGACTACATCAATAAAGCTGATGTTGGGTATTTTGGAACTAATGTTGGTATATCACATCTGGCCATGTCCTCAAGTACTGCGTCATCAGAATCACTAGCAGCACATTAGCTGTTAATGCAAGTCACTCACCACAGCCACCCTAATCATCGAGGGGAGAATTACATTGGATAGAGATGAGACACTCAAACTGCAACATTGCGCAACTCCACCACTACCTAACCCCTCAGGCTGCTAAAACTCTCATTCATGATCTCATCATGTCCAAGTTCGACTATGCCAATGCTCTGTTTGTCGGCTTCCCCAATTCCTTCTTCCATAGGCTCCATATCGTAACCAAAATCGAGGGAATCCGCTCTGCGGTCATTGTCTCCCCAACCCAACCCCTCCCCACCTCCCTCCCACACCCCGTCTCCTACCCGCCCTTCCTTCCACAGCTTTGACCACATCTCCCCATCCTCCGTCATTGAGACCATCTCCTCAATGAAGCTCACCACCTGCTCCCTAGATCCTATCCCAACCCCTCTCCTCAACACCCAGGTCCACCGTCTAGCCCCTCTAATCACTGATACTATCAACCTGTTCCTCTCATCCAGGACTGTTCCCACTGCCTTCAAAACCGCCATAATCACCCCCATCCTAAAAAAGCCTTCCTTCGATGAGTCGCAGCTATCCAGCCTCCCCTTCCTTTCCAAGGTCCTTGAAAGAGTGGTTGCCTCCCAGCTCCGCTCTTTCCTCACACAACACTCACTCCTCAAACCCGTCCAATCGGGTTTCCATGCCTCCCACAGTACGGAACCTGCCCTGGTCAAGGTCACAAACGACATCTGTGACCAGGGCTCCCTTTGCCTCCTCGTCCTCCTCGACCTATCTGCTGCCTTCGATACCATGGACCACGGTATCCTCTTCCTCAACCTGCAAGGATCTGTCCTCGAATGGTCCTGATCCTATCTCTTTCACGAGATGATCCTATGAAAGAGATAGGATCATCTCGTCCTTCACTTCATCCCGTCCAACGACTTCTCCTCCAGTCCCCGCACAGTCACATGCGGCGTTCCCCAGGGCTCTGTCCTTAGCCCCCTGCTCTTCACCCTCTACACTCTCCCCCTGGGTGACATCATCCGTAGACATGGGGTAAATTTCCAAATGTATGCGGATGACACCCAACTCTACCTATCTGCATCAACCCTCGATTCCAGGACCACTGGCGTTTTGACTGCACGTCTATCCGACATCGAGTCCTGGACTAGGGCAAATTTTCTACAACTCAACGTCAACAAGATGGAAGCCCTCCTGATTGGCTCACGTCAGCGCTTCTCAGGTGCTGATAACATCAGCGTTCAAGGCTGCTCTCTCCACCTCTCTAAGCCAATCAGGAATCTGGACGTCTTGTTTGACCATGAGCTATCCTTCCTCCCCCACATCTGCTCCATGACCGGCACAGCCTTCCATCACCTTCGCAATATTGCCAGACTCCGCCACGACCTCACCCCCCACACCACCGAAACCCTCGTCCACTGCAGATCATTCAGAACTCTGCAGCTCATGTACTCTCCTGCACCAGGCTTCGTGACCACATCACTCCCACTCTCGCCCATCTCCACTGGCTCCCCGTCACCCAGAGGATCGAATTCAAGATCCTTGTCCTCACTTTCAAGGCCATTCATGGCCTTGCCCCTGCCTATCTCTCTGACCTACTGTCTCCCTACCAACCTGCCCGCACTCTCCGTTCAGCAGACTCAGGCCTGCTCGGCGTCCACCGCCCTAACTGCCCAACCATCGGTGGCCGGGCTTTCAGCCTCTCTGCTCCCAGACTGTGGAACTCCATCCCGCAGCCCTCTGCCTCGCTTCCTCCCTTTCCTCCTTCAAGGCCGGTCTCAAGACCTTCCTCTTCGACCGCGCCTTCGGCTGCTCTACTAACTGTTCCTCCTCTCCCATTCTCCCTCCCCTTCCTCCTACTTTGACCCTCCCCCACCCCCACCCACCCCGCTTGGGTCCTGACCAGACTGTTCAGCGCTTTGGCATGTCCTCCCAACGTGAAAGGCGCTATATAAGTGCAATTTTGTTATTGTTGTATAATTGAGAACTCTGAAACTCCTCTCCTGCACCAGGCACCGTGAACTAACACCATGCTTGTCTGACTCAACTGACTTCCCATCACAAAGTGGATTTAATTCAAGATCCTGGTCCTCACCTTCAAAGTCGTCCATGACTTTGCACCCCCATGCCCCTACTCACCTCTGTGACCTCCTAAACCCCTACCAACCTATACATTCCCTCTGCTCAGCGGATTCCAGCCTGTTTCACATCCCCCAACCCACCCGCCCCACCTTCGGCAGATGAGCCTTCAGTCACTCTACCCCCAACCTTTGGAATTCTGTCCCACTATCACTCCAACTCATCCCCTCCCTAGCCTCCTTAAAGTCCTGCCTCAAGATCCTACCATCGGTGACCCCCCCATCCCCACCTTCCCTCCACCCTCCCCAATCCTGATCCCAACTTGGGTCCAAAACACTGTCTATCCAGCGCCTTGGGATGCCCTCCCGACATGAAAGACATTATATTAGTATAATTTTGTTGTTATCACGCATTGGGACTGTGATCTCATATAATCTAGGCTGACACTTCAAAGCAGTGCTGGGGTTAATCAACCATAAATCAGCACTGGTCTGAAAGCAGTCTAAAATAATGGGAATTAAATCCCACACACTTTATATTGTAAAAATACTCCTTGCATTTGATATAGTGCTTTATCCCGGTTTTCAGACATTTCAAAGTCTTTACAGAATACAAAGTGAATTGACTTGATGTTTTGTGGGTGAAACATGGCAGCCAATTGCCCACAAACAGATGTGGATGAGTGACCAATCCTTGTTTTGAGAAATTATTGTCCCCAGAAAAGTGATCCGCCAATCGAATAAACTGGGTTCCTACTTACTCCTATTATTTTGTGTTGATAATACAAATTGCTGTGAAAATTTCAATTATGACTTTAAACTTGTTCAATTATGCCTTATAGTGGCCCCTGAGCCATTGAATCATTGATTTGTTGTATGCTGGGCCAAATAAATACATAATACTGTAGTTTGAAAGATAAAACTATAATAACACTTGATTGACACATTTCTGTTTAGGTCAGTTGCAGTACACTAGAGATTGCAATTTAACATATTAATTGATTGTAATTATAGTGGATCAGAGGATCTCATAAGACTACTGAAAACAGTGCAATTCTATTTTGGTCAGTCAGTGTCTGACATGTAGAACCAAAGAAATTTACAGCACAGAAGACAGCCATTTGGTGCATCTTATCTGACTTGATTCTTTTAAGAGCAATCCAAAGTAGAGAATTTCTGTGAAGAAATACACTCTCTTCCTGGAGGAATGCAACCTCTTTACCAAATTCCACGAAATACAGCAGAGATTGGCAAATACAAGGCTTGGGGAAATCACAATGCATACACTGAGAGAATTGCCGGGCAAGCTTTCCACTGCTTATACAGCTAGGAACACCCTACCTGTTATGGCTTTGGCTTGCAAGGATAACAGGAGCTGAGTGGGAAGAATCCCTGCTCTCAGTGACTGGTGTGCCGATTACAAAAAATGCAATGAAACATCTATTACAAGATAATAATAATAACAACAATAATAATTATCCACGCATTTGATGTCGCACTTTTCATGTCTTCTGCATGTCCCAAAGTACTTCACAGAATATGAAGTATTTTATATAAAAAAGTGATTTAAAAAGTGATATAAAAATATAAAGTGAATTGATGTCCTCCCGACGTGAAAGGCGCTCTATAAATATAATTTTGTTTGTTTTTGTTGTATATTTGTGGAAGAAACACGGCAGCCAATTGCACACATCAGTGTTCCACAGTTATTGATTGAAATTAACCAATTTTATTACGGTTTAAAAAAAAATTTGAGGGATTATTATTAGGCGTATGGAGTAAGGAAACTTGTCCAAGGTTTTGCCCTTCCTGGAATCAAATCTGGGTTGCAAAAGGAGTGCTCTAATGACTGAGCTACAGGACTCCACCATTCGGTCCATCTGATTTTGTCATTTTACAATCCACACCCAGGTCTTGAGGAAAAGGAATGAGCAAGGTGAAGGGACTGTTGATGATGGAGTTCCAAAAGGTGGAGGGCAGAGAAGCTGAAGGCCCAACCGCTGATGGTGAAGCAGTCTCAGTGGGGAAGTGGAACAGGCCAGATCCTGTTGATTGGAAGATGTGGACAGGTTGATATGAAGTTAGCAGGCCACAGAGGTAGGAACGAGCAAGGCCATGAAGGGCATTGAAGGTTAGGACAAGGATTTTTAACTTTATCCTCTGGGGGATAGGGACATGAGCTGCAGAGTGGAGAGAAAAGTTGGAATGGCCGACTATTAGGGGGTTGGTGTAGTTGAGCCTAGATGTGATAAATGCATGGTTGAGGGTTTCGACAGGCTGAAGGGAGAGGCAGTGGAGGAGTTGGGTGACCTTGCAGACGTGAAAGGCTCTATTCAAATATAATTTTATAGTTCTTGTTGTTGTTGTTTTGGAGGTGGGGGAAAGGCAAAACGGGTCATGGCGTAGATGTGGAATGGAAAGGACAGTTGAGGATCAAACAAGATGCCAAGGTTCCGGACTGTCTCAGTAAGGTGGAGTGTGCCTCTTTGGATGGTGATGCTGTCAGTGCCCGAGATGTGGAACTGGAGGCCCTATGGGAGCCAATCGGGAAAGCCTTGGATTGTAGCTCTCAACCGTGACTTGATGTCTCACAAACATTCCCTCAGGTCATGGGTCAAGGGTGGAGGTAGAGAGATAGAGTTGGGTGTCATCCGCATACATGTGGAAGTTGACCCCATATCTGCAGATGAGGTCACCAAAAGGGAGCATGCACCAGAGAGGACCAAGAACAGAGCCCTGAGGAACGTTCCACAAGATGGTGCAGGTACTGGAGGAGATGGTGTTTGTGGATAGACAAGACTATCCTATTTACAGTGAAATGTAGCCATTACATTTTAATTTCTGACAAGCAACACAGATACTAAGCTATTCTTTGTGTCTTGGAGCCTTGAATGTCTGACTTGAAGCACCTTGTGTTACTATTTTCAGTGTTTTCCATGCTGTCATCTGTTGTTTCTAGACAGATTGTTTCTGGAGGTGCCCTGTCACCATTAATCTATATCTTGTTCTTTTTCTGCCCTTGTACAGTTGCATAAACAGGATATTAATAATCACCTGATACTAATTGTATAGATTGGATGTCAAATAGTTGCATGTTAAGGTATAATATTTTATCAATGGAAGCTATTATTTTTATTCATAAGAGATAACACAGTGAAATACCAACCTACAAAAGTACTACATGACTTACACTGTTAGAGGCAATGAGGTTGCTCTTAGCAGGTAATTTACCCTCAGAATGCAAAGCCATCTAAACACAAACATGTTCACTTAAACATAAAATAAGTGTTTGTAATAGCTGAGCGTTTCATTTACTTACTGCTCAGAATTTAGGGTCACAAATTTGTTGAGATCACATTTCCCCAACAACTGCATGTTTGAATCTCAATGTGTTTCAACTGACTGTAATTCTGTAATTCATATAATAATAATAATCCTTGTATTTGATATAGTGCTTTTCACATCTTCTAGACATCTCAAAGTGCTTCACAGGATATACTGTAAGATGAATTGACTGTATACTTGTGGACGAAATGCAGTAGCCAATTGCGCACAGCAGTGTCCCACAAACAATCGTGAATTGAAATGACCAATTTTAATATTGTTTTGGTTTTTGGAGGGATTATTATTAGGCGTGTGGAGTAAAGAAACTTGCCTAAGGTTTTGCCCTGACTTGACTGGATTTGAACACAGGTTCAATCCTTGTAAGATGCGTGCTCTAACCACTGAGCTGCAGGACTATACCAAAAGGGGCAGAAATATTGCACAAAGAGACTCACTTAAAAATAATTTGACTGATTTATCTGGCATGAAGATTATTTGTGGATTATTGTTTCAGGGTAAAAAATCAGATATATTAAATGGAAAATTCCTCATCAATGCAGGCAGAAGCAGCATCTGCATAGAACTATAAGTATTCAACTACCATGTTTTGCTTTAAAGGTTGTAATGTCCAGCCGACTGATACTTAGTTGAATCCCAATGAAGAACAGACCATTAAATTTACCAGAACAGGTAAATGAAGTGAGTATTATTTATTTATGCTGTATTTATATGACACAATCACTTTAAATAGAAGTGGTTATGTAATGTCCCGAGCTCCCTGTGCTGTGGAATTTGTCCTGCTTTCATTAAAGGGCCGACTTCACAGAACAATCATTTCTATTCATTGGAACATTCTGATCTCCGTACAAGGAATTATATTGAGATAACTTCCTGCTCAACTGCATATCAAAGCACCCATGGCTACCCCATGGCTGTTTTGGAAAGTGAAGGGAATTTCTCCTGGTACCAACAATCCTCCAGGCACAAAAATGGTTCTTCATTTCATGTTTATGAGATGTTCATAGAATCATATGGCACATAAGGAGGCCATTCGGCCCATCGAGTTTGTGCCGACTCTTTGAAAATCCTCCTTTCAATCCTCCTCCTCCATCGGCACCCCCCACCCCAACCCCACCGAATCATTCCACATCTGAACAACTCACTGGGTGAAAACATTTCTCCTCACCTCTCCTCTGCTTCTTTTAGAAACTATTTTAAATCTGTGACCTTGAGTCATTGACACACCCACCAGTGGCAACAGTTTTTCCCTGTTTACCCTATCAAATCCCCTCATGATCTTCAAAACCTCTGTTAGGTCTCCTTGTAATCTTCTCTACTCCAGTGAGAATAAACCTAGCCTCTCTAGCCTTTCCTCATAACTGATGTCCCTCATTCATGGTACCATCCTGGTAAATCTCCTCTGCACTCTTTCCAATGCTTTAACATCCTTCCTAAAGTGTGGTGACCAGATTTGAACACAGTACTCTAGCTGAAGCCTAACCAAAGTTTCATAGAGGTTAGTCAAAACTTCCTGACTTTTGTACTCTATGCCCCTTTTTGAAAAATAGTATGCTTTTTAACAGCCTTGTCAACCTGTCCTCCGAGCTTCAAAGAATCACTTACGCAAACCCCCAGGTCTCTCTGTTCCTGCATACCCTTTAAAATTGTACTATCCAGCCTATATTGCTTCCCCGCATTTCTCCTCCCAAAATGCATCACCTCACATTTCTCCACATTAAATGTCATGTGTCTACCCATTTTACCATTCTGTCTATATCTTCTTGGAGATGGCTACTGTACTCCTCACTATTTACTATTTTTCCTAACTTTGTGTCATCTGCAAACTTGGAAATGGTACTCACTATACCCAAGTCCATAGAATCATAGAATCATAGAATTTTACGGCACAAAAGGAGGCCAATCGGCCCATCTAGTCTGTGCCGGCTCTTTGAAAAGAGCAACTCAATCCAACTGCCCAGCTTTCTCATCATAACCTAACAAACCTGTTCTCCCTAAATAAAGATCTAATTCTCCTTTAAAAGCTGTTATCGAATCGGCCTCCACCACCTTTTCAGGCAATGCATTCCAGATTCAAACAACCCACTGAGTGAAAAAAATTCTCCTCAGCTCCTCTCTGCTTTGTTTTGAAACTATTTTAAATCTGTGACCACGAGTCACAGATTTGCCCACCAGTGGAAACAGTTTTTCCTTATTCACCCTCTTGAATCCCCTCATGATTTTATAAACCTCTATTAGGTCTCCTCTCAACCTTCTCTGTTCTAAAGAGAATAAACGTAGGCTATCTAGCCTTTCCTATCCTCCTCACTATTTACTATTCTGCCTAACTTAGTATCATCTGCAAACTTGGAAACTGTGCTCCCTACACCCAAGTCCAGATCATTAATATATATTAAAAAGAGCAGTGGTCCCAAAACCGATCCCTGGGGGACACCACTGCACACTTCCCTCCAGTCTGAAAAACAGCCGCTCACCACAACTCTCTGCTTTCTGTCTCGCAGTCAGTTGTGGATCCATGCTGCCACTGGGCCTCTACGTTCCTAATAAGCCTCTCATGCAGTACTTTGTCAAATGCCTTTTGAAAGTCCATGTAAACTACATCAACTGCGCTACCCCCGTCCACCCATTCCGTTACCTCGAGATTTGCCTTCAACAAATCCATGCTGGCTGTCCTTTATTAGCCTATATCTTTCTAAGTGAAGATCTATCTTGTCCCTGCTTATAGACTAGAAATTTGCCCACTACCGACGTTAGACTGTCTGACCTGTAGTTCCCAGGTTTGTCCTTCTGCCCCTTTTTATACAGGGGAGTAACATTAGCAACCTTCCAGTCGTCTAGCACCACCCCTGTGTCCAAGGAAGATTGAAAGATTGTGGCCAGAGTCTCTGCTATTTGCTCCCGTACTTCCCTTAGTAACCTAGGATGCATCCCTTCCGGATCGGGTGACTTATCTACCTTGAGCGCTGTCAACCTTTTTAGTACTTCCTCTCTGTTTATACTAATTCTATCCATTTCTTATACCCTCTCCTCCAATACTGTAGCATTGGCTGCATCCTCTTTTCTTGTGAAGACAGAGGTAAAGTACCCATTCAGTGCATCAGCTATGCCCTCTGCCTCCACAATAAGATTTCCTCCTTGGCCCCTAATTGGCTCTACCCAACCCTTGACCAATCTTTTACTCTTAATATGTTTGTAAAGTACCTTAGAGTTCCCTTTAATGTTACCTGCTAATTGTTTCTCATGCAGTTGTTTTGCCCCTCTAATTTCCTTTTTCAGTTCTCTCCTGTATTTCCTATATTCTTCTTGGTTGACCTATGTATCTTGGGCCTGACACTTGTCATAAGCCTCCTTTTTTGCTTTATTTTAACCCCAATTGCCCTAGTCATCCAGGGAGGTTTAGATGCACTACATTTTATTTTTGTTGCAATGTTTTTGACCTGTGCCCGAACTATATCTTCCTTGAAGACTGCCCACTGCTCTTTAGCTGTTTTACATAAGAATTACGAGCAGGAGTAGGCCATTTGACCCCTTGAGCCTGCCCCGCCATTTGATAAGATCATGGCTGATCTTGTGACCTAACTCTAATTAGCTGATTACCTGTTTTACCTACCAATCTTTTTTTCCAGTCCACCTCGACTAGGTCCCATTTTATCTTGCTGAAATTAGCCTTCTTCCAGTTGAGTGTTTTCACCTTTGTGTGTTCCTTATCCCTTTCCATAATTACTCTGAATCTAATGATATTGTGATCGCTATTTCCTCGGTGCTCACCTATAGAAATCTGTTGTACTTGCCCCACCTCATTCCCCAAAACTAGATCTAGCACTGCATCCTTCCTTGTTGCACTGGAAACATACTGATCAAGAAAGTTGTCCTATACACATTTCACGAATTCTTCTCCCTCCTTGCTCTTTACAGTGCTATTCTGCCAGTCAATGTTGGGATAATTAAAGTCTCCCATTATCACCACTCTATTGGTTTTGCATCTTTCCGAAATCCGCTTGCAGATCTGTTCTTCTATTTCCTTCCCACTATTTGGTGGTCTATTGTGTGCCCCTAACAGTGTAACTGCTCCTTTTTTATTCCTTAACTCTAACCAGATAGTTTCAGTTTTTTGGCCTTCTTCCATCTCGTTCCTTTCTAAGGCTGTAACAGAGTTTTTAACTAATATTGCCACTCAGCCTCCTTTTCTCCCTTCTCTATCCCTCCTGAATATATTGTAGCCAGGAATGTTCAGTTCCCATTCCTGCCCTTGTTTGAGCCAGGTCTCTGTTACTGCTCCACATCATATCCCCTTGCAGCAACTAGAGCCGCAGCTCACCAATTTTATTCATCAAACTCCGTGCATTTACATACATGCACTCCAAGACACAATTTACCTCCTCCGTACTTTTCTCCTGTCCTACCCTTCCCCTTGTCCCCTGTCTTACCCCTCCCTTAACTTGCCTTCCCATCCCCACTCAAAATTAGTTTAAGTCCAGATCATTAATATAAATTAAAAAGCGCAGTGGTCTCAATGATGGGAATGCAATAAGTAGTAGTCCGGAAAAGGGAGGGATAAGACAGGGAAAAATACAGAACAGGCGAAGTCTGTCTTGGAGTGCATGTGTGTAAATGTGTGGACTTTGACAAACAAGATTGGTGAGCTCCAGGCTCAAGTTGCTCTATCTGATCAGAGCTAAGGAACAAAAAAGGAGCTGTTACGCTGTTAGGGGTATACTAGGGAAAGAGATAGACGAACAGATTTGCAAGCAGATTTCAGAAAGATGCAAAGCCAATAGAGTAGTGATAATGGGGGACATTAATTATCCCAACATAGACTGGCAAAATAACAGCATAAAGAGCAAGGAGGGAGAAGTATTCTTGAAATGCGTACAGGATAATTTTCTTGATCAGTATGTTTCCAGCTTAACGAGGAAGGAAGCAGTGCTGGTTCTAGTTCTGGGAAATGAAGTGGGGCAAGTAGAGCAGGTTTCTGTGGGAGAGCAATAGCGATCACAACATCAGTGGATTCAAAGTACTGTACTTATGGAAAGGGATAAGGTACAATCAAAGTTGAGGATACTCAACTGGAAGAAGGCTAATTTCAGCGAGTTAAAAAAGAGACCTAGCCAAGGTGGACTGGAGAGAAAGATTGGTAGGTAAAAAAGCTAAGGAGCAGTGGGAAGTCTTCAAGAAGGAGATAGTTCGGGCACAGAATAGATACATTCCCACAAAGGTAAAAAACAGGGCATCCAGACCTCCCCTGGATGACTAGGGAAATTGGGACTAAAATAAAACAAAAAGAGGCTTATGAAAATGTTATACCCAAACTACGGAAGACAACCAAACAGAATACAAGAGGTGCACGAGGGAACTGAAAAGGGAAATTAGAGGGGCAAAAAGACGGTACGAGAAACGATTAGCAGGTAACATTAAAGAGAACCCTAAGGTATTTTATAAGCATATCAAGAACAAAAGGTTAGTGAAGGGTAGGGTGAGGCCAATTAGGGACCAAGGAGGAAATCTTATTGTGGAGACAGAGGGCTTGGCTGATGTACTGAATGAGTACTTTGCATCTGTCTTCACAAAAGAATAAGATTCAGCCAATGCTCTAGTACTGGAGGAGAGGGTAGAGGAAATGGATAGGATAAGTAACTGGTTACTTATATACTGGTTAGGCCTCAGCTGGAGTACTGCGTTCAGTTCTGGGCACCGTACTTCAGGAAGGACATTAAGGCACTGGAAAGGGTGCAGAGGAGATTCACGAGAATGATACCAGGAATGGGGAACCTTAGCCATGAGGACAGGCTGGAGAAGTTAGGAGTTTTCCCATTAGAACAGAGAAGGTTACGCGGGGACCTGATAGAGGTCTTCAAGATCATGAAAGGTTTCGACAGGCTAGATAGGGAAAATCTGTTTCTGCTGATAGGTGTGTCTGTGACCTGTGGTCACAGTCTTAAGATATCTACCAAAAGAAGCAAAGGGGAGGTTAGAAGAAATTTTTTTACTCAGCGAGTTGTTTGAATTTGGAATGATCTGCCTGAAAGGGTAGTGAGGTCCGATTCGATAGCAGCTTTTAAGAGAGAACTAGATAGGTATCTGGGGAAGACGGGTTTGCAGGGTTATGGGGAGAAAGCTGGTGATTGGGGTTAATGAAAGTGACGTGCTCGGTCAAAGAGCCGGCACAGACTCGATGGGCTGAATGGCCTCCTTCTGTGCCATAACATTCTATGATTCTATGATTCTAAGTATAAACAGAGTGGAAATATTGAAAAGGTTGATGGTGCTCAAGGTAGATAAGTCACCCGGTCCAGATAGGATGCATCCTAGGTTACTAAGGGAAGTACAGGAACAAATAGCAGAGGTTCTGGCCACAGTCTTTCAATCTTCCTTGGACACAGGGTTGGTGTGAGATGATTGGAAGGTTGCTAACGTTACTCCCCTGTACAAAAAGGGGCAGAAGGACAAACCTGGGAACTACAGGCCAGTCAGTCTAACATCAGTAATGGGGAAACTTCTAGAGACTATAATCAGGGACAAGATAGATCTTCACAAAGAAAGATATAGGTTAATAAAGAACAACTAGCATGGATTTGCTAAAGGCAAATCTTGCCTGACAAATCTGATAGAATTTTTTTATGAGGTAACAGAATGGGTAGTTGAAGGTAATGCAGTTGATGTAGTTTATATGGACTTTCAAAAGGCATTTGACAAAGTGCCACATGAAAGGTTCATAAAGAAAATAGAGGCCCACAGCATTAAAGGGACAGCGACAGAGAATTTTGGTGAACAGCTGCTTTTCTGACTGGTGGAAAGTGTACAGTGGCGTCCCACAGGGATCGGTATTGAGACCACTGTTCTTTTTAATATATATTAATGATCTGGACTTGGGTATATACCATTTTGAAGTTTGCAGATGACACAAAGTTAGGCAGAATAGTAAATAGTGAGGAGGATAGTAGTCATCTGCAAGAAGATATAGACCGAATGGTAAAATGGGCAGACACATGGCAGATGAAGTTTAATGTAGAGAAATGTGAGGTGATGCATTTTGGGAGGAGAAATGAGGGGAGGCAATATAGGCTAGGTAGTTCAATTTTAACGGGTGTGAGGAAACAGAGAGACCTGGGGATTTGTGTCAGTGATTCTTTGAAGGTGGCAAGACAGGTAGACAAAGCCGTTAAAAGAAGGCATATGGGATACTACGCTTTATAAATAGGCGTATAGAGTACAAAAGTCAGGAAGTGCTGACTAACCTCTATAAAACTTTGGTTAGGCATCAGCTGGAGTACTGTGTCCACTGGCAAATCTGGCTGGACCGCATCAAATTTTATCGCTCTGCAATAGCCACCGCCAAATCAGCCTTCTACTCCAGGATAATCCTGGAAGCGAAGGACAACCACCGCCTCCTCTTCGCCACCACCAACCAACTCCTCCAGCCCCTCCGCCTCGCTTCGCAGATCCTCTCCTCAAACGAACATTGCGAGGAAATGTTGGAATTCCTCGAGTCCAAAATAGAGAGAATCTGCTCTGCGGTTTCCTCCCCCCATCTCTCCTCCACCTCCGCCCCTCCATCTGTTATTTCAACCCCCACCCTCCCCCCCTTTCATACTTTCAACCCCACCACCGTCTTTAGTCACAAAAATAATCACCTCCATGAAACCAACCACGTGCTCATTGGACCCCATACCCACCCCCCTCCTCCGCACCGAGCTCCACCTTTTGGCCCCGCTCATTTCTGACACCATCAACCTTTCCCTCTCCTCAGGCACCGTCCCTACCTCCCTTAAAACAGCCACCATCACCCCTATCCTGAAAAAACCCTCCCTTGATGTGTCGCAGCCGTCAAGCTACCGACCCATCTCCAACCTCCCGTTTTTATCTAAGGTCCTTGAAAGAGTGGTTGCCTCCCAGCTCCGATCTTTCCTCTCAATTCTCTCACTCCTTGAACCCCTCCAATCAGGTTTCTGCCCTGCTCACAGCACAGAAACTGCCCTGGTCATGGTCACTAATGACATCTTAACCGCCTGCGACCAGGGCTCCCTCTGCCTCCTCGTCCTCCTTGACACAGTCGATCACACCATCCTCCTCCAACGTCTTTCCTCCCACCTCAACCTTCAAGGCACAGTCCTTGACTGGTTCCATTCCTACCTGACCCACCGCCTACATTTTGTATCTCCCAACGGTTTCTCCTCAAACCCCCGCACAGTTTCTCACGGCGACCGCCAGGGCTCTGTCCTCGGCCCCCTCCTTTTCACCATTTACACGCTCCCTCTGGGCGATGTCATCCGCAAACATGGGGTAAATTTCCACATTTATGCGGACAACACCCAGCTGTACCTTTCTGCCTCATCCCTCAACCCCCAGACCATCGATGTTCTGACAGCATGTCTGTCCGACATTGAGTACTGGACGAGGGACAACTTCCTCCAATTGAATGTGAGCAAGACCGAGGCCCTCCTGATTGGCTCAAGCCAGCGCCTCCGCACATCGGGCACTGCCAGCCTCAACATCCAAGGCTGTACTCTCCACCTCACAAAGCCAGTCAGGAACCTCGGCATCACGTTCGACCATAAACTCTCCTTCCTCCCCCACATCCGTGCCTTGACTGGCACTGCTTATTTCCACCTACGCAACATTGCCAGGCTCCGCAACTACCTCACCCCCCACGCTGCCGAAACACTCGTGCACGCATACATCACCTCACGGCTGGACTACGGAAACTCTCTCCTCGTCGGCCTCCCCAGTTCCTCCATTCACAGGCTGCAGGTCATCCAAAACTCTGCAGCCCGTGTACCATCCCGCACCCGCCTCCGCGACCACATAACCCCCACCCTTGCCCGTCTCCACTGGCTCCCCATCCTCCAGAGGATCGAGTTCAAGATCCTCGTCCTCACCTTCAAGGCCTTAAACGGCCTTGCCCCGCCCTACTTAACTGACTTACTTTCCCCCTATAAGCCCACCCGGACCCTCCGTTCAGCAGGTCTTGGCCTGCTCCAAGCCCCCTGCCCGAACCGCCCCACCATTGGAGGCCGGGCTTTCAGTTTTTCCGCTCCCACTCTGTGGAATTCCATCCCCCAATCCCTCCGTTTTGTTTCTTCCCTTTCCTCTTTCAAGGCCAGTTTGAAGACTTTCCTCTTCGACCGTGCCTTTTGTTCCCCCGCAAATTTTTCAAACCTCCCCTACGTGTTTCATCCCTTCCCGAACACTCCCCTCCCAGCTCGGGTCACCCGCCTCCTGTGCAGCGCCTTGGGACGTCCTCCCGACGTGAAAGGCACTTCATACGTTTAAGTTGTTGTTGTTGTTGTTCTGGTCACCACACTATAGAAAGGATGTTAAGGCATTGGAAAGGGTGCAAAGAAAGTTTACTAGAATGGTACCAGGCTTGAGGGACTTCAGTTTTGCTGAAAGGCTAGATAGGCTAGGTTTATTCTCTTTGGAACAGAGAAAGTTGAGAGGGGACCTAATAGAGGTTTGTAAAATCATGAGGGGATTTGACAGGGTGAATAAGAAAAAACTGTTTCCACTGGTGGGCGAATCTGTGACTCGTGGTCACAGATTTAAAATAGTTTCAAAACAAAGCAGAGGGGAGCTGAGGAGAATTTTTTTCACTCAGCGGGTTGTTCGAATCTGGAATGCATTGCCTGAAAAGGTGGTGGAGGCCAATTCGATAACAGCTTTTAAAAGAGAATTAGATCTTTATTTAAGGAGAACAGGTTATGGGGAGAGAGTGGAGCAGTGAGATTGAGTTGCTCTTTTCAAAGAGCCAGCACAGACATGATGGGCCGAATGGCCTCCTTTTGTGCCGTAAAATTCTATGATTCTATGAAATTGACTGTTGTAGACTTCTACAAAGTATAGAGTCACTAAACTTCACAATAAGATTCTTGCAATGCATTTTGAGATGATTTAATGATGTGATAAGGTGCCATATCAAGCATAAAGCTTATTATCACTTGAACTAATTTACTGCATCTTGCTGCCATTGTTACTTTTGACATAATCATCAAACCTGTGCAAAGTAACAATGGGAACAAGATGGCATAACGTTTGTCTTTGGGATGTCGTTTCAAATGCAAATGTAACAAATGTATTTTATTGTTGTTGTTGTCTTGGGTGTTATTCTGCTCTTCAACAGATATATCAAATAGAACCAGTAAGATTGCATCACGTTTTCAATAATAGAAATGTTGAAGCACAAAATACAAATTTGCAAGTTTATTGGTTCTCAAAGATTCTGTCTCTTGTCACATCATGAGATGGATGAGCCAACCTATGATTAGTGCAGAAGTTAAACAGGTAATGGTGAAAAGCATTGCTTCTGAGGTTTTTAATTCATTTAATGCATACACCCTATTCCTGACTATTACACTTATCTTTACGCTGGTTATGAGCAAACGTTAATGGATGCTATCACATTAATGTAATGGTTTCTCTAAATTTGAAGATAATTAATCCCATCCAATGGCTTTTTGAAACCTACAGGAGCTAATTCCAATACATCATCACCACCCAGGAATTCGCACCAAAACTGTGCACCATTTTACATTGAAGAAAAGTCAAAATGTAATTGAAAGGTCGTTGATATTTTTAAATTTGCAATCAATGATTTATGAAAGGACAACATTTCTGTGTTGTTTAGTCATGCTTGAAGATATACATCAATTAGAAAATAATTAGTTCTTTATAGACTGCCACATAGGAAGGTTTCAAAGGTTACCCCATTCTTTCACATCACACAAAGACTTGATGTTGATAATATTATGAATACCTATCATCAGGTTATTACAGGAGTCCATTTGACACAGCGGGTTTATCATTCAAATATCTGAATTGCTTCATGAGCTAATATAACAATGTACTTTTGTTCTTTTTAATGAGTAAATTGCTGCCAAGTATAGTGACTGTGTGTTGGTAGGTAAACATGTATTTACAGAATAAAATACTGTAGTGATCGCAATTATATTCTTATATTATTGAGATTAATTTCTTAAGATCGACCGTGCTTCTATGTTTATGTCCCATGGGCTTTGATGTGTGAAGAGAGGACAAGATTGTGATTCTTTTACAAATCACACAGTCATGTCAATAAATTATGAGTTGGGTGAGAGGGGAGATTGTTATTCTATT
This sequence comes from Hydrolagus colliei, assembly GCA_035084275.1. Lineage (NCBI taxonomy): Eukaryota > Metazoa > Chordata > Chondrichthyes > Chimaeriformes > Chimaeridae > Hydrolagus > Hydrolagus colliei. The sequence continues at coordinate 141,539,449 of CM068742.1, read as the reverse complement.
CATTGCACTCCACATAGAAGATTCTTACGCAGGGCTAAACGCTATTCTGTTCCATTCTGTGAGCTTGGCTGATTTATCGCTGTGAGCTTATAAATAGCTATAATTACAATTTACATATATAATTTACATTTACATTAATAATTCAATGCTATTTAGAAGTTAAAATCGCATACCATTTTATTTATAAGTGAAACAAATTTGAGAAACTTACCGAATGGAATAGCACTTCTGAGCAAAATAAATTATTACATGCCACCCCAACCAAACTCAAAGAGGAGAATACACTCAAACTTGTGGTTTGGACATCTCCTCTCTCCCATTGTTACTGTTGATTGTTATGTTAGGTAATTTTTTTTTAGTTGACATATATCAAAAGTAAACTTGGCACTTGACATTTCCATATCCATAAAAAAGAAAAAAGCACATTTAATATATTTCTAAGTGTAATCCCATTGATACCTGTTACACCCAAAATGTCACTTTAACATATTTAATGGTTTCCTTCAGCACATGATAGACAAAGTTTATAAACTCTGTGCTATTTGGAGAAACTAGTAATATGAATGCAAATTGTATTGTATTATTATGAACACCAAGGAGAAAGATCATTTTCAACTTCCTTTACCTCGATGTTTTCCTTTAAACCAGTGGTGGCCAACCTCTTTGATCGGCCAATAAAATAATTTTGGGGGGATTGAATATTTCTTCAATAATGGCTGCACTATGGGCAATCTCCGCTCCGTAGCTATAGGAACAAAGCACTGAGTTGGAACCAACTCGCCTGGACTGGTGCCAATGTTTGGGGAAGCAACTTCTTGATGAAACCATGGGTACCATGGGTTGGCTACACTGATTTAAACCACAAAGTCTACAAGTCAATTGGGCTTGTTTTTCATTTAGGAACAGTCTCAATTTAGAATCCTACTAGTTTTACCACGGTGGAGGAGGCTATTCAGCCATTCACATCCATGCCATTGCTAGTTCTCTCACAGAAGTCTGAAAGATTTTGACGTGTTGTTTAATTCCTCATTCCAAACTTTGAGCTACATTTAGCCAGACTATAATCATGTACATAACAATAATAATCCTTGAATTTGATATAACATCTAGACTCAAAGCACTCACAGAATGTACTATGAAGTGAATTGACTGTATGTTTTTGTGGGTGAAATGTGCCCACGTATAATGTCACATCCACTTAAGGTATGATTTGTTCGGGCAAATATTCATGACATCTGCCCTGAGTTATCTCACTGGAGCTTCCTTGCAGGCCTTCAGAATCCATCAGGCTTTACACTTTATCTGTGTGCTTAATCGAAATAATTAAAAACTAATTGAGCCTTGATGTTCTGTAAATTCTCCTACCTCTAGATCATTCATATTCTCCAGAGCTGTCAACATTGGGGAAATATTAGCCAGAGATTTATGTTCATTTATGATCACCCAGCGAGTGAAATGCTTTCTAACAGTAATTATTTCATCTGTTTAGTATTTTAGAGAGAGATAGATAGGTTAAGAGGTCACATTTAGAACAGACACCATGAAGCATTTCTCTACACACAGGGTAATCTCTGGAAAGGCTGATAGAGGCCAGGGAACTAGATTCATTTAAGAAACAATTCAATACTGTAATAGGAAGAAGGTAAGAGTAGGTATTTTGAACACATGGTATCAAGTGAACCAAAGGGTCTTCTTCATCTGTACCATGAATATGTGCCCCTCTCAATGATTGACAGTTGGCAAATCTGAATTACATATGGTTTCAACAGGATAGATAACTTAAATAAGTAACTAAATAAACAATAATAAGCTTCACATTTGATATTTTGATATTGGGCTTTTTACATCGGAGGGATGTCTCAAAGCTCTTCACTGAATTTATTGTAAATGCAATGACTGTGTGTTGTGGAAGGGAGCGCAGATACAGAAAAAGCTAATGTTTAATGACACATTTGCAGCATGGGGTGACATACCAGTAACTGGGCTCAATGTGTTCAACCAGTTGTAGAAGGATACATCAATTAAACGTGGAGTAGCAGCTCAAAGCACTTAACAGTGACAGTATCTGAATCAGTACCGAGCCGGGGGGTAGGGAGTGGGTAGGTGATCATAGGCACAATCAAAAAGATCTTTAGGTGGATTATGATGGTGGGGAGGAATTGAGGAAGAGAATTCCAGAGTTTCGGGGCATAGTGGCTGAAGGTACGGCCACTGAGAGTGGAACATAGGGCATGAAGGACAAACAGGAAGTTGGAGCCAGCCGAGCAGTGGCAACATGTGGTAGAGTAGGGGATAAGCAGGTCGGATAGATAGGGAGGTATAAGGGAATTAAATGACTTGAAACCGAGTGAGAGGATTTTGAGTGAGAGAATATAGGTTTGCTCATTACTGTTGCAGCTACAAGGTTCAGATTTTTTTATTCTCTGTGAGTTAAAATACTTTTGGCCACCACACTGGCATTGTCAGCAAAGCTTATGATTTACAAGAGGTAATTTATTCTTAATAATTTATTAATAATATTTTGATTAGTTATGGCTCTTAGCACCTGGATAGTTTAGTTTAGTTTCCCTTTCACAAGCCACCACATCCATCTTTGTAGGTTGCGTATATTCATATTCAGAAATACACGTTGAAGGCCAAGACCCATAGTGTATGATACATTGAATTTTGCAATTACTGTCAAAGGGAAACAGCAGAATGAAGGAGTGTTCTGATGGTTTCAGAAGTTCAGATTGGCAAGTCAGTAGATCCAGATACATTATTATAAAGATAAATGGAGGTAAGAGAAAACTAAAGGGATAAGAAAATAATAAAGAGGGTAAAAGAAGATGCATAGAGGTAAGGAATGTGAAGAGTTCTTCTATTTTGATGTCACAGGAATGAATGAGGGACAGCTTAAGATGCTATGATAAGTCTACAAGATGAAAGGTAGTAGAAAGCAGGGTCGGAATGAGGGAGGGCAGAGAAGTAGGAGAGCGGCTGAAGGCACAACAACAAAATTACATTTGTATAGAGCATTGCAGGTTGGAACAATGTCCCAAGGTGTTGGACAGTCAGTGTTTTGGACCCAAGCTGGGGATCGGAGAGGGTGGAGGGCAGGGGGAAAGGAAGTTGATTGAAAGCACAGTCGAAGAGGAAGATCTTGGGGTGGGTAAGTGAGGGGCTGAGGCAGAGAGACTGAGGGATGGAGTTCCAGAGGATGGTGGCAGAATGGCTCAATTCTCGTCTGCCAACAGTGAGGCAGGTAAGGAGGGGACCTGAAGCCGGCCAGAGCCCGTTGAATGGAGAGGGCAGGCATGTTAGTACAGCGTTATGAGATTTCAGAGGTAGGAGGGAGCAAGGCTTTGAGAGTAAGTACCAGGATCTTGTGTGATGAGAAGCCAGTGGAGTCAGGCAAGGATGGAGGTGATATACTCATGGAGCCTGGTGCAGCAAAGGCCATGGGCTGCAGAGTTCTGGATGATCTGCAGCCTATGGAAGGAGGAGTTGGAGAGGCCGGCAAGCCTGGATGTTATCAATGCATGTGTGAGTGTTTCGGTGGCTTGTGGTGTGAGACAATGGCGGAGCCTGGTAATGTTGCAGAGGTGTAGGAAGACAGAGCAGGTCATGGCACAGATATAGGGTAGAAAGGATAGTCGAGTGAAAAGAGAAAATGTTGGCAGAGACAAATTGGAGACGGCGTGAGAGATAAGACCGGAACCATTCAAGGATAGAACCTTGAAAGTTGAGTTGAGAGGAGAGGCATTTGCGGAGAATGGAGTGGTTTACGGTATCAAAAGCAGCAGAGGGTTCCAGGAGGAGGAGCAAGTTGAGAAGGCATCCACTTCCTTAATTAAATTGCTTACTGTTTCACTTAGTGAGTTGCTGGGATGAGTTTCAGCCTGGACAATGAATTCAAAGTCCCTACATGGGTTGAATTCACAAACTACAACAAAAACAACAACTTGGATTCATATAGCACCTTCCATGCTGGATGGCGTCTCAGAGTGCTTCCCAATAATAGATCCCGGGGCCAACAGAGGTAGGGGGAAGAAGGTAACCAAAAGTGCAATCGCAAAGAAAGTCTTTAGCCAAGACCTGAAAGTAGGAAGAAAGGGGGCGAGGCGAAGGGTTCAGAGTTGAGAGAGTGCACCCAACGGAGTCAGAACTATTCTCATTCTGTAGATAGACAACAGTAAGCCAAGACACAATTATTCCATGCACTAGCTTCACCTTACATCTTCATCAGAAAATATGTTAAGATATCTTGACATTGTGTTAAGGTACTATATCAAATGTAAGGATTCTTCTTATGATTCTTCTTCTTATTATTATCATTATTATTATACTGATTCAACAGGAAAAGGTGTTCTCTGTATAATTGAATTCTCTCTTATTGCTTAGTTTCCAATTTCCCACTGGATTATCCAGCTTTGTTTTTTTAACATTTTACTTAGAAACCACAACAGAAAATGAATGGCTTGCATTCATTTCTCATTGCAGGTTGAGAATGTTCCTTGAAACTCCTGTTCTGATTGATGGTATCACAGCCCCCAACAAGCTCTAAATAGATACAGTTCCGGAAGAAACATTTTTCTTCAGATCTTTATTGGGGTATTTTGTCTGTCAGTTAAAGTCTACAATTGCAGAATCACAGAGAGACATATCCCATTCAATAAGTTCATTTGTTTTTCAAATCAAATGAAAGCAAACATAAAACGGCATAGTGTATCAGTCCAGCTCAGTTGGTAGCACTCTTCCCTTTAGATCAGAAGATTGGGGATTAAAGACCCATATTGGGGCTTTGAACTCATAATCTTAGCTGACATTCCAATGCAGTGTGTGCTACATTGTTGGAAGTACAGTAGAAGCCCGTTTATCTGTGACTCGATGCACCGGCACTTCCGTATAACCAACACGCCAAAAAAAGTCCCCATTCGATAAACCGGAACTTATCCAGAACAATAGCAGTGGAGCATTTGTAAATGCATAAATAATAACATAATAACAGAATATTGTATTGGCATTCACCGTCAAAACCACTCTCCCGCGCCCCCCCCACCCCCGCTGGTAGATACTGCGCTTGAAGCCTTGATACTGCAGTTGAGGTTTACAGTCCAGTGAATATCTCCAAAATGGAGCACGCCAAGCGGGTGAAAAAAATGGAGTGCATATGACTTCAAAGTCATACTTGCGGCAAGCTGATAACGCTAGCTGATAACCCACGTTGTCGTGCAGGCGCAGTATTTCGGTTTGCCGCTAGTAGAGTCTATGGCTTCGGCTCGCAGCTAGTAAAGTCGCGCGACTTTAAAATCGCGCTGCCGCCTCCCTCACTCGCCTGGCGTCCCCCAATCAAAAACAAATCGCTGGACCGCAAACCCCAACCAGTAAAGGTGAGAAGCGCAAGAGGGCAGCCCCATCAACAAGCACCAACACAATACTCTGCCACTATCTGTTATTACTTAGTCTGGTGTGTATGGTGTGTGTTAAAAAAACGTAATTTTTTTTGTAGTGGGTTTTTGGCCACGGGCCACCCGAATATCCGGCAGGCGCTTTAACCGGCATTGGCCAGGTCCCGTGGGTGCCGGATAAACGGGCGTCTACTGAACTGTCATTTGGATGAGATATTTAACTGAGGTCCCATCCGAATGTTCAATAGAATGTTACAGATCCCATGGCTTTGCTCAAAAAGAGAAGCAAGTTTCTCCTGGTACTAACTAACAATCCCTAAATAAAATTGTTCATTTACTTCATGGCTGTTTGTGAGACATTGGCTGCCACATTTCCCTACAAAATACACAGTCATTGTACTTTACTGTGAAGCTGTTTGAGACATCCTCCTTATGTGAAATGAGCTATATCAACACTAACAAATTGTATTTATATGGCGCCATTCACATCAGGAGGACAAATGCGAGGATTATTATTTTTAGATTCATTAAAATTAAACATGATTAGGTATCTCTCTAATTCGCTTGCTATTATTTTTTAGGGAAACCATGAAGAGCTGGAGATGACACTGGGTAAAGCTATTAGACTTGTTTTTATCTATAATTCTAATCTGTTTCAACCAAATGCAGACTTCCCAAATTATAATAATCATTGTGGGACCATATCAGATTTGCAATTCATTGCCTGATGATTTAAAATTAGCTTCCACTTCCACACAGTTCATAGGTTTTTAAAATCTTGATTGTCTTGTTCAATGCAACGTTTTAAACTCTCTGTAATTATGCTATTATCAGGAGCCAGAGGCTGTGACTGGATCCGCAGGATTCCTTCAATACACCATCACACATTTCATACACATTTCATAAGGTTCTCTTGTACCTTATATCTTGTAAACTTGGAAACATTTTTTAACAATATACTACCTGGCTTGGTAGAAAGTGTAACAAAAACAAAATTTCTGGGGAAACTCAGCAACTTTTGTTTTGTTTCAGATTCCCAGCATCTGTAATATTTTATGTTTTGTTGGTAGAAAGTGTGTTAGCTTGTTTTTGAATGTACTGTAACTTCCTAAATTAATGACTGAATTGTGATTACTGGTTTGGCTTTAAAACTCTGTAAATAGGTCTATACCATATCTGGGTTTTTCACCCTCATAAAGTGATGGGGTACAGAAACAAACCATTTGACCGAGCTAATCCATGTTTTTTATATCCCACATTCCTCTCCCCTCCTATTCCCCTCACCCACACCCCTGGATTCCCTTTCCCGTGTAGATGCATCAAGGTTTCTCTTGATTCCTCTGTTGCAATGTGCAATTCTTCATCACAAAACGCAACTAACTGAAGCAGAATGTGTGAATTATTCCAAAATAGAATTAAATGCTTGAAGAGCAGGAATATTAACTAATGTGTTGAGAATCCTTCCTAGACCTAATTCCTAGACCTTTCTTTTCAAGTAATCCCATGGAATCTTTTACGTCTTCCTGAACAAGGTGGACGGGAGTGCAGTTTAACATCTCTTCAGAAGGACAACCCAATCAACAATGGAACACACTCCCGCACTGTTTTGGAGTGTTGCCTTCGAAAATATGCGTTCAACGTCCTAACATTGGGCATGAACCCACAACCGTCTGACGTAGAAGTGGGAGTGCTGCCATCTGAGCACTGCTGTATTGGAGAATATTTTATAAAATCCTGATTATTCAATGTCATCTGGTCAATCCCATTTATGAATAATTGGATCCGTTTTAGCTGCATTTGTAAGTTAATCACAGTGCCATAAGGTGATTTTCTTGCCTACGGTGCATTGTAGCACCCACCTTTTGCACGGTGAAATGATACTTTATCATGCAATATTGACATGAACAGCTAATTGATGTACACAAAGCTCCATGACGCAGGCAGCGAAGGCATTAATCTCTTAAACTAAATTAAACATCTCGTAAACCACAAACCATTTCAAACTGTCGACTTCTTCCTTTAATTAAACAAATACCTTATTTGAAATCAACAGCTCAATCACAAATAATCTATAAACAAGGTAAACACCATGTGTGTAAATTTTATCATTGTGTTAAATGAGCACCTGTTCCTGACTTTCATTGGTTTCTTATGAAAAACAAATAATTTAATTATTTCAATCAGTTGCCCTCCGACACTTGGTAATTGACAAAGTCTGTGTAAACGGTCAGTGTCAAATTAAGCTTTTATCAGACCTATCCCATTCCATATCATTTGAATCAATTTGTGCCTGAGAATAATTTGCAATAAAACTATTTCCCCCTGCAGTATATCTCATGAGCTCAGTTCTGCACAAAAGTGATAACGTGAGTTTCAGATTATTTATTTCTCTCGCTTTAGCTGCCAACTGAAATCAAATCAGCCTGGCTCAGATGTAACTCAGAATGCAGTAGGATTGTGTGTTTCAACTCACAGTCTAGGCTATGCTACGCATTGCAATGCGGTGCTGGGGGTGTCCTGTATTGATGAGATCCCATCTGTCTATATAGGACTTTGGTGAGGCCTCAGCTGGAATACTGTGTTCAATTCTGGTCACCACACTACAGAAAGGATGTGAAGGCATTGGAAAGGGTACAACGAAGATTTACTAGGATGGTGCCAGGATTGAGGGACTTCAGCTATGAGGAGAGGCTAGATAGGCTAGGGTTATTCTCTCTGGAGCAGAGAAGATTGAGGGGAGACCTAATAGAGGTTTATAAGATCATGAGGGGTTTCGACAGGGCAAATAGAGAAAAACTATTTCCACTCGTGGGTGAATCTGTGACTCGTGGTCACAGATTTAAAATAGTTTCAAGGCGAAGTAGAGGGGAGCTGAGGAGAAATTTTTTCACTCAGCGAGTTGTTCGAATCTGGAATGCATTGCCTGAAAAGGTGGTGGAGGCTGATTCGATAACAACTTTTAAAAGGGAATTAGATCTTTATTTAGGGAGAACGGGTCTATTAGGCTATGGGGAGCGGGCAGGGCAGTGGGATTGAATCGCTCTTTTCAAAGAGCCGGCACAGACTAGATGGGCCGAATGGCCTCCTTTTGTGCCGTAACATTCTATGATTCTATGATTCTATAGCTGTAAAGAAAGATCTTAAACAACAACAACAACACAATTAATTTGTATAGCGCCTTTCACATCAGGAGGACGTCCCAAGGCACTGGACAGACACTGCTTCATTTCTGCATTTCGCCCACATATATACAGTCAATTCACTTTACAGTATATTCTGTGAAGCCTTTTGAGATGTCTAGAAGATGTGAAAAGCATTATATCAAATGCAAGGATTATTATTAAATTACATTTGATATAGCCCCTTATCACATTGTTGAGACGTTTCAATGTGCTTCACAGAATATACTGTAAAGTGAATTGACTGCATACTTTGTGGGCAAAATATACAAAAAATGTACTGCACAGAAACAGGCTACTAGACCGAACCAGTGCTGGTATTTATACTCCACAAAAGTCAATTCCTTACTCCCTCCCAAACCTTTTTATTCCCCTCTCCCTAATTTCCTCTTCAGTGGATCTACACCATCAGATTCAACCATTGCTTCAAGCAACACATTTCACAATAAACACCCCTCTGCGTGAAGTTGTTTGCGCTAAATCCTCCTTTAGATCCTCAAATTGCAATCTTATATTTGTGTTCCTTGGTTACTGATCCCCAATTAACCTTATCAAAGCCTTTTATAATTTTAAGCTGTTCCCTCCATGCACCGCTTTGTTCGTGAAAAATAGGCTTATGCTATCCTGACTATGTTGATAACAGTAACCTGCCACCACTGCTATCAACCAAATAAATATACGCTGTACTCCTTCCAACACTGATATATCCTTTCCATAGTTTGATGACCAGAATTGGATACAGTACTCCAAATGTGGGCTAATCAGGGTTGAAGGAGATCATAGCATTTGAAAATAAGGACAAGAACCTTGAATCTGATCCATGGAAGGATGTGGAGCCCACCAGTGAAATGTTTAGAAAATGTTCCCATCGCTTATTTTTTCCAACTATACTGTACTACCTCATCCTTTGCTGCACTGAGTTGCACTGAATTGCATCTGCCATCATTCTGCCACTTGTTCAATTTATCCATGACGTCTCTCATTTTTCTGCCCATAATTCACTGCACCTTCTGCCACATACTGTCAGATACCAGACCGAGGTATATTCCCCTCTAGTCCCACTTCCAGATCATTTATATATAGTGTGAAAAGCAAGAACTCCAGGACCAATCTCAGAGGGGATTGCCCTTGACTAAATACTGTAAGTTGAAAGATCAGTCAATTATTGAGTGTTTTGTTCTGCAGTGCAAAGGCAAATCCTAGCCTTTAAACTGAAACGTAACACAGCCTGACGGCATGAAAGATTATCTTATTGTTTGGATCAGGTTTATCTGACGAACAGCATTAATGGACATGCATATAACATGATGCCGGATGCTGAGTGGGGTCTCTGTTGGTCTAATTGTTAAGGTCAAATAACCTTTTAGCAGTTCAGAAACTGATACAATTAACTCCTGATAACTTGACCCTGGCCTAATTTAAGTCATTATTGCTATACATATCCTAGCAACATTAATTTATGTATTTATACATATGCCTAACTCACCATTCCTGATAACTTGTTACTGATCCTTTTTCCCTTAGAGTGATGAGGCAAATAAACATAAAACTTGTTCATTTGTACTTTTAATACTCCAGATTTAAGCAAGAGTTTAATCTGAAACAAATTGGATATTCTAAATCAAGTAATTGGTAAGACAATCTGCACAATTAAATGGACAGTTGACAGCAAGTCTTCATGTACTCATGTAATAGCTTTGTCTTTCTACTGTTCATTGCTGCCAAAAAAAATTAATTTTATGGGATCAGAACTTAATGAAAATCTTTACAAAGTAAAATTGTGTCTGAGGAGCGAAAGGAGAGATTCGGAAGAATTTCTTCTCGATGTGGGTTGTCAGTGTATGGAATAGTTTGCCAGGGCTGCCTGTTAGAGCAGAGTTGATTGAGGGCATTTACCGAAGGATTGGACAAGCACTTCATAGGAAATGTATTAGAGTGTGCAGGGCAAGAGCTGGGAATTGGGATAAGGATGGTTGATTGCTTGGAAGAACAAACACTGACATGAAAAATTAGGCCAAATGGCCACCCACTGTGTCATACATTTCTATGAATTATGATAGGCAAGATATTTTGCATATTTACCACTGAGTCCATGTCTCATTAACATGGAACTTGTAGGAAGCCTTGAATAAGAAGAGACTGATAAATTCACTGTTATAGCACAATGGAATTCACCTGAATGTCATAAGAGCAATGGTTACATGGTAATCTTTGAAGCAGTTTTGTATAACTGGCCTAGGAGCTGTAAAGCCAACCAAGACATCAGAAAATGTGGCCCTATTAACAAGCATATTTAGGCAACTTAAGAAGACACTTAGCCTTAGCAACCATGCAAGGTGCAGTGATCATGAAATGGTGGAGAACAGAATCATTGTGCATTTTGATAAAGTACCTCTCACATCGAAAGGACGTTTCAAAGTGCTTCACCAGACAGACTGTAAAGTGGACTGACTCAGAAGCAAGAATGCTACCAACTGAGCCAACCTGATACAAGTTGATTTACGAAAAGAGGTCCATAGAGAAGAGGCAAAGTGGAAGAGGGGTTCTGGGTGAGCTGGATCTTGTGGAGAATAGAACTTGAAAAGTCACTTCTGCTTTGTTTCCAGAGCCTCAAGAGCTTACAGGTTCAGAGGACACTGAAATTAACAACAACTTGCACTGATAAAAGCACACTTCATGCAGAGTAGCTTCTCAGAGCACTTGATAGTGGTGGAGCACACAACAATGTCGGTGCCTGACACTGAGCCAGAGAGAGCGGGGAGAGGTGACCTTAAACACAGTCGAAGAGGAAGGTAACAATAATAATAATCATTTTTAAAGCATTAGCACAAAGCATGTTACACATCAAGATGTTTCAAAGTACAGTACTTAATCTGAATTTTAAGAGCAATGCTTAATCCTTGCATTTTGATGTAGCGCTTTCCACATCTTCTAGATCTCTCAAAGTGCTTCACAGAATATATTGCAAAGTGAATTGGCTGTATGTTTGTAGGCAAAACGCAGTAGCCAATTGCACACAGCAGTGTCCCTTAAACAGTCGTACATTTAAATGATCCATTTTTTTTTAGGGATTATTATTAGGAATGTGGAGTAAGGAAAGTTGCCCAAGCTTTCACCCTGACCTGCCAGGAATTGAACCTAGGCCTCTCACTTGCAAGGCGAGTGCTCTAACCACGGAGCTACAGGACTTCACAAGTTAAACCTCTTCAATCATGAGACAAAATCTCAAAGGGATTTTATGCAGGTGAATACAATGTTAAATGGGATTAAGAAAGTAATCATAACAGTACTGTAGGATGCACAAATAAATTAATGGTTTAGAGTTGAAATAACAATTTCAGGACAGACACCAGGATTGTTTTCTTTAACCAGAGTGTAATTAATGTCTGGAAGAGGTTGACAGGAAGGCTGGTTGAGACAGAAAACTTTAATGATTTAAAAAGCAGCTTGAAGCTGCGACAAGTGCACAAATGGGCTGGAAAGAATAGCATGCAACTAATGTTATGACCGTGTGATAATTCAGTATACTTTAGTGTATATTTCTTATCATTATACAGCTGAGCACAGCAACATTAAAACACAGCAGCCATTTATGCCACAAACAGTTGTGAAGTGCATAACAATCATGCCTGGAAGATTTCTGACCAGCAACACCAGGACACCTCTTTTCACCCAGCAGTGTATTGGAACATCAGCCTCGACTGTTATCTCAGAGTCCCAACTTGGGGCTTGTATTCACATCGTTCTGACTCAGAGGTGAGAGAGCGTGCAACCAACTGAACAAGGATGAGACTCGGGGTTTATTAATTACCCAAAGAATTCAAATAGATAGAGATGGGATTAGAATTCGAATCACCAGGTATCCTTATAAATGCGAAAATCCCCAAATCTGCTGGAACAGGTTTTGACTTGAACCCAGGGACCAAGAATATGTTGGAGTAAATTCGAACATTACAGATAAAGCATGACCTGTACTATGTTAAGACTGCATCCTGGCTTGCTGGCATCTGGCTCTCTGCAGAAAAAAAAATCAATGCAAAAGGAATCTTTCTTTAATTTTCATACAAATCTTTTTTCACATGAAAGAATAGACTACTTTTGGCATTTTCCCTTTTTTTCAAATACATATCACTTTGACTGCATTTTCAGTCAGCTTTCCACTATTCTGTGCTTTGAGATATCCTAAGTTAATAAGAATAAGAATACTTTCATTTGATATAGCGCCTTATCACATTCTCGACGTCTCACAGCACTTCACAGAATATAGTGTAAAATGAATTGATTGTATTCTCTGGGTGAAATGCGGCAGCCAATTGCACACAGCTGTGTCCCACAAACAGTTGTGGATTAAGTGACCAAACTATTCATTTTTTAAGGAATTATTAGCCCCAAAAAAGCAATCCAGCAGTCGACTAACAAACGAGTTTCTATTTATTGCTCAGTAAACAGAGACGTGTGAAGAAGGAAACTTGCCCAACGTTTCACCCTGCCAGGAATCAAACCCAGGTCCTCTTGCTTGCGAGTTCAGTGCTCAAAACACTGAGTTTCATGACTCCACGTAGGTTGTAGTTAACTGATGTCTTCCATGCTGAACTGCAAAGAGTCAAATATATGCAAATGTCTAATAATGGTATTTTGTTCTCATTATCTCTAAAGTGGTTTGCAAACACAGCTGCAGTGCTGTCGGGATGGAGGAGGTAATCTCTGTTCACTGAACTAGCTGCCAACTTTTTGCCATTGATAAATTGTTCTGTAACCCTCTGATTCATGTTTTCAAGCCTTAAATGTCCCTCTACACAATGTGTGCAGCACACCTTTGAGTGTAACTACAACACCAAAAACTTATATTTATATATGTCCTTCACGTAGGGTAAAGTCTTGGTTGAAGCGCTTTGAAATGCCCTCACAACATGAACAGCGCTATATAAAATGCAAGGATTATTATTATTTGGGGTATATTTCTTTGTTTTACTGTTGAAGTCCTGTTGAAGCCAACACATCCACACCTTGAGCGCTGACAGCACCGCCATTTGTGGATGACTCCAGACTTCACTGAGTTAGTCCTGAACCATGGTGTCTTGTTTGACCTTCAACTATCCTTTAAACCGGACATCTGTGACATAACCCATTCTTCCTTCCTGCACTTGTGCAACCTTGCCTGGCTCTGCCACTGCCTCTCTGCTCAGGCCACTGAGACTCTCATCCACTCATTCATCCAGGCTTGATTATGCTAACTGCCTCCAGCTCTTGGCACAAGAAGCTGCAGATTTTTCAGAACTCTGCAGTTAATGTCCTCTCCTGCAATAAGATTCATGAATCTACTACCTACATCTTCGCCGGACTCCACTGGATCCCCATACCCCAGAGGATAGAATTCAAAATCCATGTACTCGCTTTCAAAGCCCTCCACATCATTGGTCATCCCCACTATTGTGACCTACTAACTCCATACTGACTTGTCCGCTTCCACCGCTAACCTGCATGTGGCATGCTCCATGTACCCCACTCTCCCCGTCCCATCATCGGCGGACGGGCCTTCAACTTTTCTGCCTCCACCGTTTGAAAGTCCATTCAACAGTACCTTCACCTTCCCTTGCTTGCATCTTCAAGATCTACCTTTTCAAATCAACCTTTGGTCACACTCCTACCTCCACCCTTCCTGACCTCCAGCCCTCCTGATCCTAACCTCTAGCTCGGGTGCAATTCCTTGACTGTACAGTTCCTTGGGAATTCATGCCAACATAAAAGGGGCTATATAAATATAATTTATTGTTATTGTTGGATTCTTTTCAGTGAATATCTCAAATGTGATTCAGGTTTGGGTTTTATATATAAAAAGAAGTTGAAGATAGCAACTGCGGATGTTACTGAAATAAGCACACTCATCAGTTTTGTTTGATTTATATAGAACTCGTGTCTTCAGAGAGTTCCTCTACTTTATCATAATTAAAACGTGGTTATATAAAGGGGTGATAATACAGAACTGTGTCCACCCAATGACTGCATTAAGTCAATGACTGCAAAAGAAGGCTTATTAGATTTGAGTGATTTTATTAGCACGCTGGGGTCTGTTATAGAAACCCTATTATTTTAATATGCATTTATGGGGATTCTGTTTTTACACAGGAATGAGGCCAATAAAGAATTAATTGTTATCTATTGACAAAAGAAATGGTATTTACACTTAGCAAACAATGCAGAGATGATTTGCTATCAAGCAAAAGGCAAAGGGCAGTTATAATTATACCTTTAAATCATATGCATTTGATTGATATATATGGGATGGGGGAATGTAGTACCGAACGTTCCCAATGGGAATTCTGTCCAGATAATAAATAACTCTCAAGAGATTGTCTTCACTGATGTAAAATCTATCAAAGTGTTTTGCAAGTACATTGCTTCATAAACCATTAAAATATAGGAACTCTGGATTGAATATATCGATAAATCACTGAGTCAGCAATGCTTGTGTCACATCTCATCCGCACAGTTATTGACACCAATTTGTTCACTGTTGTGGAGTTTGGTGAGAAAAAGCTGAGTAAAAATGGGCTGATGGCTGAACTGATGGTTATAATCAGAGTTTAGAATCATAGAAATTTATTGAGTGGGAGGAGGCCATTCAGCCCTTGAAGTCTGAACCAGTTCTAAAAGACCAAGCTGTTCATTAAATCTCACTGCCTCACCTTATCTTCATACTGCTTCAAGCCTTTATCTTTTATATACTTGTCTACTTCCTTCTGCTTTGCCGGATATATCAAATGAGACATTTAAATTTAGTCACTTAATCCATGACTGTTTGTGGGACACTGCTGTGTGCAATTGCCTGCTGCGTTTCATCCCTAACCCTAACCCATAAAATACAATCAATTCACTTCATAGTATATTATGTGAGGCGCTTTGAGATGTCTCAATGACGTAATAAGGCAACAACAACAAAATTACATTTACTATATTAAATGCAAGGATTATTATTATATTATGATTGAAACCCACAATGGACTCTGCATTACTACCTTACTATACAAGGCTTTCCACATTTGTCTTCCTATACGTAGGCAACAACAACAATAAAATTGCACTTGTATAGCGCCTTTCACGTCGGGAGGACGTCCCAAAGCGCTGAACAGTCTGGTCAGGACCCGAGCGGGGGTGGTGAGGGGTGGGGGAGGGTCGAAGCAGGGGGAAGGGGAAGGAGAGTGGGAGAGGGGGAAGAGTTATTGGGGCAGCCGAAGGCGTAGTCGAAGAGGAAGGTCTTGAGACCGGCCTTGAAGGAGGAAAGAGAGGAAGTGAGGTGGAGGGTTGCAGGATGGAGTTCCAGTCTGGGAGCAGAGACGCTGAAAGCCCGGCCGCCAATAGTTGGGCGGTTAGGGCAGTGGACGCGGAGCAGTCTGAGTCTGCTGAACGGAGAGTGCGGGCAGGTTGGTAGGGAGACAGTAGGTCAGAGAGATAGGCAGGGGCAATGGCCATGAATGGCCTTGAAAGTGAGGACAAGGATCTTGGATTCAATCCTCTGGGTGATGGGGAGCCAGTGGAGACAGGCGAGGGTGGGAGTGATGTGGTCGCAAAGCCTGGTACGGGAGAGTACATGAGCTGCAGAGTTCTGATTGATCTGCTGCCTGTGAAGGGAGGAGCTGGCGAGGCCGATGAGGAGAGAGTTCACATAGTCGAACCTGGAAGTGATAAAGGCGTGGACGAGGGTTTTGGCTGCGTGGGGGGTGAGGTAGTGGCAGAGTCTGGCACTATTGTGGAGGTGATGGAAGGCTGTGCCGGTCATGCAACGGATATGGGGGAGGAAGGATAGCTTGGGGTCGAACAAGACGCCCGGATTCCTCATTGGCTTCGAGAGGTGTAGAGAGCAGCCTTGAACGCTGATGTTGTCAGCGCTTGAGGTGCGGAGACACTGACATGAGCCAATCAGGAGGGCTTCCGTCTTGTTGACGTTGAGTTGTGGGAAACTTGCCTTTGTCCAGGACTCGATGTCGGACAGACATGCAGTCAGAACGCCAGTGGTCCTGGAATCGATGGTTGATGCGGATAGGTAGAGTTGGGTGTCATCTGCGTACATGTGGAAATTTACCCCATGTTTACGGATGATGTCACCCAGGGGGAGAGTATAGAGGGTGAAGAGCAGGGGTCCAAGGACAGAGCCCTGGGGAATGCCGCATGTGACTGTACGGGGGCTGGAGGAGAAGCCATTGGAAGAGATGAAGTGAAGGCAGTGGGAGAGATAGGATTGGAACCATTTGAGGACAGATCCTTGCAGGTTGAGGAGGGAGGAGAGGCGGTGGAGAAGGATACCATGGTCCAAGGTATCAAAGGCAGCAGATAGGTCGAGGAGGACAAGGAGGCAAAGGGAGCTCTGGTCACAGATGGTCAGGATGTCGTTTGTGACCTTGACCAGGACAGTTTCCGTGCTGTTGGAGGCATGGAAACCCGATTGGAGGGGTTCGAGGAGTGATTGTTGTGTGAGGATAGAGCGGATCTGGGAGGCAACCACTCTATCAAGGACCTTGGAAAGGAAGGGGAGGTTGGAGATGGGCCGGTAGCTTGATAGCTGCAATGCATCGAGGGAAGGCTTTTCTAGGATGGGGGTGATGGTGGCGGTTTTGAAGGCAATGGGAACAGTCCTGGATGAGAGGGACAGGTTGATAGTGTCAGTGATTAGAGGGGCTAGAAAGTGGAGCTGGGTTGTAAGGAGAGCGGTGGGGATGGGATCTAGGGAGCAGGTGGTGAGTTTCATTGAGGAGATGGTCTCCATGACGGAGCATGGGGAGATGGGGTCAAAGCTGTGGAAGGAGGGGTGAGTAGGAGATGGGCTGTGGGAGGGAGGTGGGGAGGGGGTGGAAGTTGGGTGGGACAATGACCACAGATCGCAGGCAGGTCCAGCTTTAACATATGAAGACACTCTTTCATACCAGCTCTGCAGATTGATCTTATTAAAGAAAAGATCCTGAATTTGAATGTTCAGCATTATATCTGAAGCTCGCAATTATAATTTGAGAATCATAAAAATGACAGCATGGCTGGGTGCCAATCAGCCCATTGATCTGATGCTAATGCCAACTCTTTCCACTAGAGCTAACTAATCCAATTCCAATTCTCTGCTCGCTTCCCGTACTATTTTATCTTATTGCTCTTCAATTGTTTATCTACTTTCTTTCAAATGTTCTTATGGTCTCAGTTGTAGTAGCCACTTACAGAAAAGCATTGCAACAACAACAATAACAACTGTTTATATTGCGCCCTCCATGCCGAATGGCGTCTCAAAGTGCTTCATAATATTCTTCCAACCTCCTCCTTATCTCACCTACTGACAATCCAGCATCTTATTATGAGGATGATGATGATTATTATCATTATGCCTGATAGTTAATAAATTGGTTCTCGCTCATTAATTATCTTTTCAAAAAAAAAATCCATTTTGAAGATCACTATTACATCCTCTGCTAATTTCTCTATTCTAGTGAACATAGTTTTTTTTTCTCAAACTAGGCTTTCTTTAAGCTTGAAATTGAAATTGGATTTAATAATAATAAGCCTTGCATTTGTGATAATGCTTTATCACATCTTGAAGATGTGATAAAGATCTTCTGAAAATGCTTCACAGAATATACTGTAAAGTGGATTATTGTGAATTTTGTGGGCGAAACATATTTTGCATCCCTACTCCTATACGGTTCTATTTGTCTAATTTGTTGTCTACACTTTTGAGAGATCACCACTCAGTAATCTTCCATTATTATCAATTGGCTGCTGTGTTTCACCCACATACAGTATATACAGTCAATTCACTTTACAGTATATTCTGTAAAGTGCATTGTGACATCTAGAAGATGTGAAAAGTGCTATATCAAATATTATTGTTATTTGGTGTCAGTTTGGTTTAGTTAATAGCACTTTCATCTTTGAGTCAGGAGATTGTGGTTTGAAGCCCTACGTTGGGACTTTTAGCTCACAGTCTAATCTGGCACTCCTGACCTGAGGGAGCACTAGTCAAAATAACTGGTCAAACTTACAATCAGAAACAGTCAAAATTTATCACTTGTCAAAGATACAATCAGAATTGCTTTGGGTGAGCTGGGTTTTTGACACATGCAGAAACCTATCACCATAATAATAATCTTGCATTTCATATAGTGCCTTATCACGTCTTTGAGACATCTCAAAGCTCTTTGCAGAATATGCTGCAAAGTGAATTGACTGTATATTTTTTGGATGACACATGGAAACCAATTGCGCAAATCAGTGTCCCACAAACAGTTGTGGATTGAGTGACCAATTTGTGAACATTATTATTTATTTGAAGGATTTATTATGCCTGTAAAAGCGATCTGCCAATCGACTAATGACTGGATTCCTACTTACAATTAGGTAAACAGAGGCATGTGGAGTAAGGAAACTTGCCCAACGTTTTGCCCTGCTGGGAGTCGAACTCAGGTCTCTCACTTGTGAGGCAAATGCTGCAACCACTGAGCCACAGGACTCCAACATGCAAGAGTATCCAAATTAAACTGAGTTATCAGAAACAGTCACTGGTTAACATTGGCCTTGGGTCACAGTCATGACTATTGACTCCAACTATTAATTACTTTAAATATCACCAGTGACAATATCATACATTGGAGCCTCTCCCCACCTCCCACCTGATCGTTCCCACCCCTTTCCGGTGACTCACTCTTACTGAGTTGCTCCAGTAGAATCCATCCTAATGGCAAAATGTAGCTTTTATCAGCTGTCACCGGCTGTTATTTGATCATTACGTAATTGAAGTAAAGCCCGAAATAAGTTGGCACCTATTTTGCCTACAAAATGTGTGGTCAATTCACTTTACAGTATATTTTGTGGTGAAGTGCTTTAATATGTCTGGGCAATGTGAAAAGGAGATAGATCAAATGGAAGGATTATTACTGTTCATTTGTTTTGTTATTGTGCACTTAATCATTTCATAACTGATTTAGAAGAATGTGCAAATACCCACAGCAATGAATTGCCTTTAAGTGAAAGCTACCACCTGCAGATCTTCACCAGTGCTCACAATGACTTAGAACGTCCTCTCGTTTACAGTTGGGTGGACCAATTGAAAAAAATCTCATCAACTGTCCAGAAAATATGGACGTATTGTGGTTTATTTACATTTTATTCACAAATTGTAGAAATAAAAATCCGTAAGGAGTTTTTGCTGCTGCAGCAACCAAGTACTGAATGGAGATGTGCCCCCACTGTACTGCACCTCTATTGTCATTCCTGTGCTGTTAACTCCACCGCGTTGAGCCATTTACAATTTCAAAGAGAGCTGAGTTCCTGCTATTTCCCTACAAATGGTAAGAAGTACTGTCCTGCACTACTGATGGGTTATGTTCATGCAATCTGACAGTTCATTGTTAACATGTCACTGCATGCTAGAAGATATCTATGGTGCAATTGGTTAGCGCATTCGTCAGTTAACCAAAAGGTTGGTGATTCAAGCCCACCTAGGGACGGATATCTACTCGAGGTAGCTTATTTTCTGTAGGCGTTGAATTACAGACAGGAAACCTTAGGCAATTTTCCATACTCCACATGCCTGTTTACTATGTGTACGTGAGATCTCTGTTGTCCGTCAAATGGCAGATCGCTTTCTAGGAGTACAAAAAAAGAAAAACTGGTCTCTCAAGCTGTTTGTAGGCTGTGTGCAATTGGCTACCAGGTTTTGACCACAAAATACAGTCAAATCACTTTGCAATATACAGTATTCAGCAAAGTGCTTTGCAATGTCTCTATGACATGATAAAAGAATATATCAAATACAAGGATTATTATTATTATTTTGTCATTAATCCTCTTTTTCTCCTTGAGCCATATATTCAAAATATAATGAATTCCAGTATCAATAATCATAAACAAAATGCTTATCTTGCACCATTGTGTCATCATCGTCGGCCTCCCCAGCGCCTCCCTTCACAGGCTGCAGATCATTCAGAACTCTGCAGCTCATGTACTGTCCCGTACCAGGCTTCGCGACCACATCACTCCCACCCTCGCCCATCTCCACTGGCTCCCTGTCACCCAGAGGAACAAATTCAAGATCCTCGTTCTCACTTTCAAGGCCATTCACGGTCTTGCCCCCGCCTATCTCTCTGACCTACTGTCTCCCTATCAGCCTGCCCGCACCCTCCGTTCAGCAGACTCAGGCCTGCTCCACGTACATCGCCCTAACTGCCCAACCATCGGCACCCGGGCTTTCAGCCTCTCTGCTCCCAGACTGTGGAACTCCATCCCGCAGCCCCTCCGCCTCGCTTCCTCCCTTTCCTCCTTCAAGGCTGGTCTCAAGACCTTCCTCTTCAACCGCGCCTTCGGCTGTCCCACTAACTCTTCCCTCTCTCCCATTCTCCTTCCCTTTCCCCCTACTTATTTTGACCCTCCCCCACCCCTCACCCCCGCACCCACTCCGGTTCCGACCAGACTGTTCAGCGCTTTGGGACGTCCTGCCGACGTAAAAGGCGCTATATAAGTGCAATTTTATTGTTGTTGTTGCAATGCTTCATGTTAGATATTTGAGATTTAACTTGCAATACAATATTTTGTATAAATTCTTAAAATCAGTCTCCAGATGGAACAACTGCAGAAAACTGACTTCTAAACTACAAATGAATTTGATTGTTTTCCAAAATGTCACCCAGTCTTACCTTTTAAGGCAATGATCATTGGTTAACAACATTTGGATGTGGAATGAGGATATATTTTATAAATGTATTTCAGGACCCAGATTCAAATTGCAATTTTGAATTTACCAATATCAAATTGTGGGACTCGCATGAGATTTGCCAAAACAATTTGCTGGATTGGTGGTCTTTTTTCAGACTTCGTCTGTTTTGTGGTTTACGAACCTCTCAATTTCTTATTTGGCAAATTACTAGTCTCTATTCAATCGTCATAAATATCATCATTTAGACCCCATCATCACCCATCTTACAAAATTCTTCACTTTGTTTTGACCTGGATTCAATTTGTATTGCAGCTAGCTGACGATTTTTAATTAAATCTGTTGACAGGTTGATAATAAACATCAAAAGGCTGCCAATTACCCACAGAATCACAAACCTTATTATCATTTACAAATAGTGCTAATACCAAAGGCCAAAGAAGTATTGAAGTGAAAGATTTATGATACATTCAGGGGAAAGAGAATTTAAGTGAAGTTGATCTACTATTGGAAATTAATTTAAGAACTAAGCTAATTGATCCTGGCACTTACTGTTCACACTACAGTATACTCTAGCTTTTTTTGACTAACCCAATCTCAGGATCTAAGAAGTATTTTCTCCATTACTTAGGGTAGAAAGTATCCTTTAATAACATCATTGGTAAATTGTGTGACACCATCACGCATTTCCTAGGTGTTTAGGTTAGATATGCTTCAGTCCTCTGAAGATTGTCAGCAACTTGATATATAATAAATGTTTAGCTTTCTTAGCTTGACCTTGGAGGGCACTGAGCATCAGCTCATAAATCATTCATTTACTTCAGCAGGTAAACATCTGTCATTTCATAAGGACATATAATGACGTATATAACCTCTGTTGAATGAACATTTGTTAAATTACATAATTGGCTGACCTTATACCAAAGGTCACAGGTCTCCTAAACAGTACATTACACTACATTCTTATTATGTTTATATATTTTGATTGTAAGGGTCAAATCAATCTTGACAGCTCAAATACTATATCTACAAGATAAAATTAATGTGACTTCTGCAGCCTGTCTCAGTTGGTAGGATGCTCACATTGTGTCTTGAGGGCACAGTCTAGACTGTCAAGAAGCACAGTACAGTATCGGGAATGTGATACATTTCCAGAAGTCCTGATTTTCAGATGAGATGTCAAACCGAGGGCCTGCCTTGCTGTTCACTGTTAAAGACTCTGTAATATTATTCAAAGCAAAAAGGAAATTTATCCCAAAGTACTTGTGAACAACCCTCCAGATTCATTGGTCATTCATCCTATGCCTGATTTTGAGACTTTGCTGCTGTGAATGGCTGTCCATTTGAAGGCAATTTCAACAGACAATCTGCGGACACCAAATTCCCCACAAACAGCTTTGAAGTGAATCACCAAAACTATTTGGAAGACTGTCGACCAGAATACCGAGAGAAACTCCCGTTATCTTACTGTTGTTCAAATCAAAAACAAACATGTACAGTACTAATAAAGAGTTATTAATCTGTTTCAGTTGGTAGCTCTAATGTCTTAGAATGATCAAGTTGTTGGTTCAAGGCCCATGCCAGGACTTTGAGTTCATATTTTAATGCAGTGCTGAGTTAGAGGTGCATGGTTAGAGGTACCATCTTTTAGATGAGACATTAAATAAAGATCTCATCTGCCTGTTTAGGTGGATGTTCAGGTGATGTTAAAGATCCCCTAACTCTATTTCAAAAAGAAAAGTACTGTAATTTCCCTCAAAGTACTGACCAACAAATCTCCAGATAAACAAAAAATGGTCATACACTTCACAACTGTTTGTGGTGCATTGCTGCGCATACAATTGGCTGTCATTTTCCTCCTACAAATACAACGTCACTGCAAGTTATTCAAAAAACCCTATATAAAGTACTTTGAGACTTTTCAATATGATAAGGTGCTACATCAAAAGCAAGGATTAGCGAATACTGTACTGCTTTAATCATCACATTTGTCTGTTAATTAGACGATGAACATTAATTTACTCCACTACGGCATAAATTCACTGTCTTATTGATCTATAAATTGATCAATAAGAAGCACTTAAATTTGAGTCCAGTCAGTTTTATTTTATTGAATGGGATGTGTTCTGTTAGAAGCAAATTGGAAAAAAAGGACACTCATTCATGGTAAACCGGATTATTACATTCTATTGATACCAAATGTCAGAGAGACTGATTTTTTTTATCTCCAAAGCAAGAAGAAAAGTGACACTACCATCACAAACTGGTAGATTCCTACCTTCCTTCCACTGCTGCAATACTCACCAATCTGCCTTTTACTTTCATCTTCCCTTTCCCCCAGTATTGCTGTAACTACTCAACATCAGCAAATCTAATCATCTGATGCAAAATTTAACATTTTTACAGTATCTTCCTCATTCCCTATTTGTCTTATTCAAATATTTTTTCAGATCCCCTTTTCCTGTCCTTCAGAAATGCAATCCCAGAAACGTCACCACAAACTGCATTTTAAATAGTTAACTCTATACATTATCACTGATTTCTCATTATCCCTAAAACAGCATCTCTATAGTCATAGTGAGACCAAGAATTATTCGACTTACAAATTCTCTGCTGTATAATTCATACCAAAAAATTTTAATACATTTTTTGAATTAACTTAAATATTTTTTAACTGTAATTTTCACCAAATTGGGTTATATTTCACTCTACAATTTACATTTTTAATAATATTCGTCTTCAGAAATGTGAAACCAGTCTGCAGTTGTCATAAGAATATAAATGTTGCATTAAGTCAATGAAAATGGAATAGACTTATAAAGCATTTTGCATGGCTTTATGCTTTCCAACTTTTTAAACAATACCGTATTATTGATTTTTTAAACTCTTAGTAAACTGAGAAATCTATCTTAGTATAATGAGAAATCTATAATCACTCAATATGCTTACTATAAGTGGAAGAAAATAATCATTAACAAATGTATATCTTAGTTAACATCTTTTACATAGATATAAATAACTTGAAGGCTTATTACTCATTAATAGGTCAATCTCTAACGTTACATCATCTAACCACAAAGATGTCTATTTCAGACTGATTGATGAAAGATCTCTGTCTGAAGGTCACTAATCTTTGCTTAATTGAATGACACCAATGAGACCATCTTGAATTACTGGAATAGAATTAGTCTGTGGAAGGTGTTGCATAATATGGTGTGAGTTAATGCTGGTTCTGGACTCTTGACTCCCTAAGTATTGTATGTGAAATGCAACCCACAATCATTATTATTTCACAGTGTATTTGTTTCTGGAATAACATGCAGCATTATACAATAGTGAAGTAGAATTGCAATCCTAATTATATCATGTGCACTTGGATGTTTACAGATCTGTGTTCATCATTGCACATTTGATGCTGTGCTACTGTTCAATATTAATGCATTGGTTGACTAAAATATATTTGACCAAAGCCATTTATTTGTGTCGCAGGCAATTAGCAGTGTTGGCAGCAGTCTCTTCTGGCTTAGAAGGCTGTGGGTTCAAGCACTCTGTCGGAGCTAATAGTTCAGGCTGACATTCCAATACACTACTTGGGGTAGCACTACACTGCTGGCAGTAGTAACCTTCAAATTAGATGTTTAACCCGGGTCCCATTAAAGATCCCATGACAATGCTTACAATACAATACAAAATTACATTTGTGAAGCACCTTTCACATTGGGAGGATGTCCCAAGGCGCTTTACTCGAAAACAGAATTTCTTCCGACCACGAATCTCATTATTCACCTCCCCTTGTAGGTGAAATACAGCTGCCAATTTGTGCACAACAATGTTCAACAGGCTTGAAGGGAATGATCAGTTTTCATCTGAGGATTGTTGTGGAAGACACTGAAAGAAACTCCAATCTCTTTCTAACAGTGCCATGTCTTTAACATCCATCTGAACAGGTAGGCAGGACCTCACTTTATGCTCTTCCTAACCTCTCAGTCAAAGGATGGTATGTATCAGGTATATATCTCAGTGCCTTGGGACGTCCTCCCGACGTGAAAGGTGCTCTATAAATGTTATTTTGTTGTTGTTGTATATTTATCTCATGTTAACTACACAGACAAAAATATGAACTGTAATACAATAGATGTCATTTTTCAATAATTTTTCATTACACTTCCTGCCATGTGACATGATCTACCACAGAACTTTGACACAACTATTTTTGTGTGCGTTGCTCAGTTGTCTAATTGCACCGTGTGCTCAGCAAACTGGCAAAAGTACATGTATCAACATCTCTTGACGATTACTGCCTCACAACAGACACAAGAGTAATGATTATCAATATCCTGTATATTAGGAATGTTTCAGCAATTGTGTTGCTGACGCGGATGGCGCTGTGTCAAATCTGATGATACGGCGGGGAGAGGAGTTGAGCTGCCTGTGTGTGTGTGTGTGTGTGTGTGTGTGAGAGAGAGAGATACACAGTGAGACACAGCGGCAATTCACTTGCCTGGTTAGAGTTGGAATAATGCAGTAATAATAATAATAATCATTGCATATATACAGGGCCTTATCGTGTCGTTGAGACTTTCAATGCGCTTCTCAGAATCTATCTATATACATATAAATGCCTTCGGTATGTTTCCGCAATTGTAACAATGAACTTCTAAACGGAAAACCAAAACCAATACAGCTTAAAAAAAAACTAAAAACAATAACAAAGAAAAGCAACCCAGTGATTAAAGGTCACCCTTTTTTTTGTAAACAACAAATACATTATTTTAAAAATGTTTTGAAATATATGAATAAACGTGTTCAAAAATACTAGGCCGCATATGTTACGCGGGGGTATAGCTAGTTTTATACATCATGTTCCCTATATTCTGAAACTGGTATCCCTCTGATCTGCAGTTTTAATCAAGCATTCATTAAGATCTTTGAGATATTCTCCTGATATAATAATAATAATAATCCTTGCATTTGATATAGTGCTTTTTCAACAACAACAACTTTGATTTATATAGCGCCCTCCACGCCGGACGGCGTCTCAGAGCGCTTCACAATAATGGATCCCAGGCCCAAGCCATGGGAAGGGGGAAAAGGGTGATTGAAGGCACGCTCGAAAAGAAAGGTCTTCAGTTGAGACCTGAAAGTAGGAAGAGAGGAGGCGAGGCGAAGGCAGTGAGGAAGGGAGTGAGGAAGGGAGTTCCTTAGCTTCGGGGTGTAGTGGTTGAAGGTACGGCCGCCGATAGTGGAGCGGAGGATTTGGGGGACAAGGAAGAGCCCAGAACCGGAGGAGCAAAGGCAACGTCTTCTGGACGTTTCAAAGCACATCACAGAAATCTAGTACATCAATAAATGAAGCATACAAATAGTCTAATATGATCCATTACAAATCACTTTAAATGGAATTATTCAGTACACCAGTAAGTGTTTCAAGATGTTGGAATTCATACAATGCCCAGGCATATGGTCATCCAGCTAATCACTAATAATACATAAATAATAATAACCCTTGCATTTGATATAGTACATTTTCACATCTTCTAAATGTCTCAAAGCACTTCACAGAATATGCTGTAAAGTGAATTGACTGTATATATGTGAGCGAAATGCGGCAACCAATTGTGCACAGACATTCGTGGATTAAAGTGACCAATTTATTACAGGTTTTTTTGAGGGATTATTATTAGACATGTGGAATAAGGAAACTTGCCCAAGGTTTCGCCCTGCCTGGAACTGAGCCCAGGTCTCTCGCTTGAAGGAGTAAAGGAGTAAAGTGGTCAGCATCTCTCGGTACAGATTTACCATCAATGGTTATCAGTGGCTCAAGATATTGGGAGTTCCTGTCCAAACTTACAAATATTTTTATTTCATCTTCAGTTAGAGTGAAATCAAACACTTGGAGCTTCTGTGCAAGTCGGCCTGGATTGATGCTTTTGGGAATGGCATTATAGGAAAGGCTATAAAAGATATGAAAGGTTCTCTATAAATGTAAGTTGTATTGTACTGTATTTTGTAAATCAAACACATTGGTAGTTCTCTGACCTGAAAGGTCAATTTTTTAAATTATTGATGATACTTGCATTTGTAATGTAACAAAAATTGCAAGAATAAAAATGCCCAATCCTTCCTGCTCCAGGCCAGGTGTGCACAGTCACCGCAATGAAATATCGCAACCTGGGCATTTCCAGACACTTGACACATTTCTTTCTTCTTCCCCCTCCTCTCTATCTCTCTATCCCCACCTCCTCTATTTCTCTCTATCCCCACCTCCTCTCTTTCTCTCTACCACCCCTTCCTATCTTTTTCTCTACTCCACCCCCTCCTCTTTTTCTTTCTACCCCCCACTCCTCCTTTCTATCTCTCTATCCCCCCTCCATCTCTATGTCTCTATTCCCCCCCCTCTTCTCTATCCCCCTCCTATCTATCCCCCCTCCCCTCTATCCTCCCCTCCCTCTCTATACCCCCCCATCTCTCTATTCCTGCTCCTCTCTATCTCTCTATCACCCCCATATCTCTCTATCCCCCTCCACCACCCCCCCCCCCCCCATCTTGACTTACTAGTATTGAAGCCACTAAGCATCCTGCTGCTTAGCTCCTCTCATATGGGAGGGGCTGCATTGCACTGTTTAACTGAGGCACACTAAAGACTGAGTGTGCATTGCTGGGGCAACCAGAGAGAAGCCGCGCAGGAGAAGCCGCGAGATTTAAAGTGTGTGTAAACATTTGTTATAGCGAAAACAGCCTTCGTTAAGCGGAGACATGGTACAAATAGAAACCCTCGTTATAGTGAAGTTTTGGTAACCGGGCGTTCGGTAAGCGGGGTCTACCTGTATCGTTATTGATACGTAAGCATTGTTGTGATGTATTATTTTAATTACTTGTAACCAGTATTAATCTGAATTAATAAACATGTATTATTTTTGTTCAACATTTGTGTCAGTCCTTACTTCACTGCAGGGTCACAAATTTAAATCACCCTTTACAATTGGCTCCTGAACAGGGATCCTGTTGTGTTAAAGTGGGATCCATACAAATGTTTAATATTGCTTAGAAATTAAGTATTGGTATAATATGATAAACTACATTTAGTGAGTTGCAGATTAATTGTTGGTGTATACTGTTGGGTTGGAGTTAATTATACTGAGACATTGCAGATAATACTGGTCAGTCAATATTATGTGCTGTATTATCAGATATTGTCTGATCCCATTCGGTGCCTAACCATCCTAGGAAGCTTCCTGGGCTCCATTCATTTATTTCTTATTAACTCTGTATTTGAAAAAACAAGGAGAAATCTGTTGATCAGGTAAAGAATCGTTTGCTCCTTTCACTC
The DNA here is from genome assembly GCA_035084275.1 of Hydrolagus colliei. NCBI lineage: Eukaryota > Metazoa > Chordata > Chondrichthyes > Chimaeriformes > Chimaeridae > Hydrolagus > Hydrolagus colliei. Next base: position 141,510,865 of record CM068742.1, on the reverse strand, counting down.
CAAAAATATGAAACCGACACCCTTACGAAATAAGGTGCTCGAAGTGACGAGAGACATGATTGTTTGCGAGCACGTCTGTTTCTCTCTCGTTCTGTATCAAAAAACATCATGCCCAAAGGTCACTAGATGCCTGGGATGAGCAGAGATCTCACTGCAGCTGTATTTTGTTGTTTTGGCAGGTTATGAACCTGATGTATTTGACAAAAAAAATATTTTAATGCTCTTTTTTATACAGTATTTTGAGAATTTTAATACAATTGTGTTATATGTTTAAACCATGTTATGCTATAACAGATGATTGAAAGCCCCAAAAGACCAGACGATCGAACAACATATAAAATTAACCGTCTCTAAAACTGATTGACCAAATGTGCAAGTGAGCAAGACCAATTCAGACCTAATATGGTGTGATTCAAAAACAACATCTGCTGATATTTAAAAATATATCTGACAAACATTTTGACTAAAAAAATGAGAAAAATAAAAAAATAGAGAAAATGTCATGATAATCAGGAGACCATAAAGACTAAGAAATTAAGACTAAGATTATGAAACGAAATTGATCTCTAAATTTATATTACATGCATGATGACTAAACAATGGCTATAGACCACCTTTCTAATCTGCAAAGGTGGGAGAGAGGCCGAGGCCATCAGAATGATGAAAATGGGTTATTTTGCAATCCCTGGAAGTTAAATCAAGATGCACCTCAGGGACAAAATAGAGGTGATCACAGTAAATGGCAAAGATGCCGTGACGGACTCACATATGGAAAACTATTAAAAGAAATCCATGCTCCAAAATACAACAGGGAACTAAAGTGCTGGATGGCCACCAAGGCTTCCCCGAATCACAATGAGTTTCCTAGGTCTCTATGCGGTATGTTGGAATGAATATTTGAGATGTCTAGAAGACGTGAAAAGTGCTATATCAAATGCAAGGATTATTATTATTATTTGGGGAAGACCAACAGTCACAGCATGCGTTTGAGGCCACTCAAAAGCGCAATCCAAATAGTCACAAGATTCTAATTAAAAGATCTTCCCCACAGGAAGTTGTGATTGAATAGTCCATGAGAATACCTGAGCTCAAGGTATTACACTTTTTAAATTCTAATAAAGATGTTAGTATGCGATTTAGTGTAAACTGGTAGCTATTAAAATTAGCAAAAGCAAGTAAACAAAGTGAAGATTGTCTTTATGTTTATGTAATTTATGTGTTTAAAGAAAGAGGAACATGGTTAGTCTGACTTTACTCTGTATAAGCCACATCCTACCCACGTTCCATTCATACTGATTAATAGTAAGGTAAAAGATAAACAAAGTGAGCAACAGTTAAAGAATATATTGGTTTGTTTGGAATTCTAGATAAAACCAAGTAATTTGGGACATGTAATGTGAGCACCAAACTATGGGATACAGTAAACATTGATAGGTATAAGAGAGAACAATACACTCATTTTAAAAATGTCAAATGTCAAATACATTCACATTTTAGGAGTTTTAAAATTGTTATGCGTATTATAGTGTCAATTATCTTAATCTTACTTGATTTATTCTGTGTTTTTATCTATCAATTATTTTGTGTATTCCAATATTTAATCCAAGTGATGTTTGTACAAATTAAATATGGATACATATATTGGGAATTTTATCAGATAATATTATGAAAGAAAAATAAGTGTGGTCATCAAAAAAGGAACAGCCACTGAAGTAATATTTCAAATTATGTGGTATTATGTTAGTTATTTTTATTTATATAATTATTAATAATGCTTTTCTGTAGGTGTTGGATTATGCTTCAATATTTAAAAAATTGCAAATATTTTTTTTAATAACAATTAAGATGGAGAACAGTATAAATAGAGATTTAGAAGCAAGAATTGATATAGAAGAAAAAAATGAAGAGGAATCGAATTGGATGTGTAATAATAGAATTTGATGTGCCATGATACTTAGTTACCTTTTGATAGACTTATATTTGGATTAAAATGGATATTAAATTGGACTTTTTTTTATTCAACATTTGTGTCTGTTCTTACTTCACCACAGGCTCACAAATTTTAAGCTTCACTCCCCCATCACTCCAGTCCTTGCCAGACTTCACTGGCTCCCTATCCCAGAGAGGATCGACCAAGATCCTCACCCTTGTTTTCAAATCCCTCCACTCCTCTGCACCCCCCTACCTCTCTGATCTCCTCTCCCCCCAACCCAGCACCCACTGCCTTCGTTCCTCTGGGTCTGGCCTCCTCCATGTCCCCCGAATCCTCCGCTCCACCCTCGGCATCCGTGACTTCAGCCACTACGCCCCGAGGCTCTGGAACTCCCTTCCTCACTCGCTTCGCCTCGCCCCCTCTCTTCCCAGTTTCAGGTCACAGCTGAAGACCTTTCTCTTCGACCGGGCTTTCGGTCACCTTTCTGCCCCTGGCTCAGTCCCAGGATCCGCTACTGTAAAGCACTCTGAGGTGCCGTCTGGCATGGAGGGCGCTGTATAAATTGAAGTTGTTGTTGTTATAAATCAACCCTTACAGCATAGACATTTCCCTTTGTCTGGAAGAGAGAGTACACTCTCTCTTTGGGGAGACATAGACCTGCTTAGTTTATACTATATGCTGAAAGGTGTAGGTTGGCGAAGCTTTGAGATACCAGAGAGTATATTGTTAGAGTGAGGTTGACCTATGCAAACCTGTTTGCTACTATAGATACTGTTTACCAAGCTTAGTGCTGCTTGTCTAGTGCTTGTCTAGACTGGCCTCATCGACCGGTCTTCGCCTCCATGCCATGCTGCCAAACTAGGACAGCTGATCTGTCGTTTTGTGGAATACTACAGACCTGTCTGGTTTAGGATTCAGATTATAGACACCACCATAGAGGGTTATCTAGATTCCTGTAGGTGTACTCTGAACAGGTCAAGCCTACCAAGCAATGAATACATTGCATTTATTTCCTTTATTCATCTTAGATTACCTCAGGAAACTGATCGGATATTCTTACTTAAAGGACAGTGAATTTTCCTTAATCTCATTGCTTGTCATCTCAGGTAAATCTTTTGTTTATTTCACAGATGCGAGATTAACAGGAAGAAGTTTCTATGAGAAAGAACATTTCAAATGAGATTGGTTACTGTTTGTTGCAGCTGATTGGCACCAAATCTGGTTTTAAGTGCTCTATTGTACAATCTCACAGTGGATATTAAGCCTTTGACTTCAATAAAACATTTTCATTCTATAATTTGATTTGTGACCTATTCAACTTGCTGCCCTTGAAAAATGGTATTGACAAAACTCCAAAGGTTTCAATGTACAGAATGCAGTGAGTGAAAATTGCCACCTTTAACATTTACAGATCATTGAGACGTCAATAAGATGTGAAAAACGCTATATCAAAATGCAAGGATTGATATTATTGCAAAATATTGCCAATTAATGTTGTAATTTATCTACTAGTCAATGAGTGTGTCACTCCCACAGAAACACACAATCTCCTCCCAGCCCTGACTATAACAATGTTTGGGTCTGAAGTAGGGTCCGGCGATATATCGGTTATATCAATAGAAATTTTCAAATCGGGAATTTAAAATATATCATTATATCGAAAAATTTTATATTAAAAATATATATCGGTGTATCGTAAATATCGATATATCGTTTCCGGCGATATATCGTTTCATGTGTCATTGTTAAGACACATGTTAATGCCATAGTTACATAACCAATCTGGAACATTTCCCACCACTGTCACTATCTCTACTCTCATGCCTCCGAGACCCTTAACCAAACTTTCATCACGTCCAGGCATGACCATGACAACACTCTGCTCACCGGACTTCCCAACACTTCCACCACGAGATCATGTCCTGTCCTGCCCTAAAACTCTGCCGTCCGCATACTCACCCGCACCAAACTTCGCTCCACCATTACCCCAGTCCTTGCCAGACTTCACTGGCTCCCTATCCCAGAGAGGATCGACTTCAAGATCCTCACCCTTGTTTTCAAATCCCTCCACTCCCCTGCACCCCACTACCTCTCTGACCTCCTCTCTCCTCAAACCAGCTCCCGTTGCCTTCGCTCCACTGGGTCTGGCCTCCTCCATGTCCCCCGAATCCTCCGCTCCACCCTCGGCGTCCAGGCCTTCAGCCACTATGCCCCAGGGCTCTGGAATTCCCTCCCTCACTACCTTCGACTTGCCCCCCACTTTTCTCAGCTTCAGGTCCCAGCTTCAGACCTTTTTCTTTGACTGTGCCCTTGGTCACCTTTCTACCCCTGCCCCTGCTCAGTCCCAGGATCCGCTATTGTGAAGCACTCTGAGACGCCGTCCAGCGTGGAGGGCACTATATAAATCAAACTTGTTATTGTTGTTGCCCTAAGCTTTGTGAGCCTGTCACACCCATACTCACCCAGCTCCACTGGCTTCCAATCCCCAGAGGACTGAGTTGAAGATCCTTGTCCTCACTTTTAAAATGCTTCATGGTTTTGCCCACCCAATCTTTGCAACCTTCGGAATTCCTGTATCTTAGTAGTTAGAGCACTTGCCTCCCAAGCAAGAGGACCTGGATTTGATTCCCAGGCAGGGCAAAATGTTAGACAAGTTTCCTTACTCCACATGCTTCTGTTTACCTTGCAGTAAGTAGGAACTTGGTTTCAGTTTGGTTACTTTCAGGCAGTCATAATTCCTAGAAAAAAATGGTCATTGAATCCACGACTGTTTGTGGTACACTGTTACGCTCAATTGGCTGCTACCTTTCGCCTTCCAAATGGGCAGTCAATTCATTTTACAGTATATTCTGTGAACTGCTTTGACACTGCAAGACAGTGGAATGCTGCATTGTTGGAGGTCATTAGAGGAGTTGTTAAACTGTTCTGGTGGACGTGAAACAATTCAAAAAAAGTGAGGAGTTTCTTCTGCTGTCATGACCAACAACCAACAATCAGATAGATTAGTAATTCGGCTCATGTCTGTTTGTGAACATGACTGTTGTCAAATTGGCTGCAGTGTTCAGCTACAAAATACACAATCACTATGCTTTATAATAAAAATTGTATCAAGCTTTTTGAGAGCTTTCATTGATGAAACAAGCACTATATTAAATGCAAGGCTTATTTACCTAAAGACTACAATAAAATGAAATCCACTGAAAAACTACAACTTGTTATTCTATATCCTTAAATGGAACAATCGTCATACTCCATTGTGACAAATAGGAATTTTACTGATATAGCAGCAATAAAAGGAGGAGGGATTTATACACCAGCGTGATTGATGATCCATATTTTATTACGGGTAGTTTAAAGGAGAATCACACGTGAATTGTCTGGAAGCCAGAATCTGGACTGAAGAAAGGGGGCAAGACTGCAACAATTACTATTCCTGTGTAAACCAGTTCTCATTCTTATCCAAAGTACAGGAACAAGAACTCTGATTGTCAGCGATACCTGCCCATTAGCAACAGAAAGCATGCTGCTCTGGACATAATCCTTATATTTGTTACGATGCATTTTATGGCAAGAGGATCTCTGAAGGAGCTTCGTAGGATTTACTGTGACGTGTAGTCTCAGCGCCCTGAGGTGAGAGGCAGTGAAGGAGCTGGGCAATGTTACAGAGATGGGGGAAGGGTCATGTTGTGGATGTGGAGGACAAGATAAGACAAACAAGACACCACACTCCCAGACTGGCTTAGTGAGGTGGAGTATACATCCTTGGATGGTGATTCTTTCAATGCCTGATTCTGTTGAGGCCAATCAGGAAGCCTTGTTGGCATTCAACTGGAGAAAGTTAGTTCTCAATCAGGATTTGATATCTGACAGACATTCTGTCAGCCCAGCAGTGGTCCTCGTATCGAGGGTGGAGGCCGAGAGATAGAGTTGGGTGTCATCCGCATATTTATGGAAGTTGACCCCATGTCTGCGGAACATGTTACTAAAAGAGCGCATGTAAATGTTGATTTGTACATTGTTGCCCACTTTTAGACTGCTTTGGATCTGTTGGTTAGATCATTCTGGAAGCTGACGGTTTGGAGATCATTCTCCACCTGACATTAAACTTACTGACCTTGGTGTTTTGCACATATGATTTCCTACCACTCCATAAATATTACCGACCTTGGCATTTTGCATGTATTATCTCCGATTGACAGTAAATTTACTGACCTTGGTAGTGTTCACGCAGAATTTAATAGTACAGAAATTCTGCTGCAGTGACATTAGGTGTGTGAAGGGTTGAAACATAATCGCTGTCCTCAAATAAATGATGGTTTCCTGAAGGAGGTAAGTGAGGGAGTAAATGCAGTGGGGCTCCGTAGTCATCTATTATTTTGATTGTTCCCCATTGTACATAGCGTTGTGTTTTATTTAAATAAGTAAACAAACTCAACAATAAACTTTACTTATTTTTCTCTCCTCCCCCTTGAAAGCGTCTGACGCTTATTTGCTATTTATAAACTTGACAGGGAAGATTGGCAGGCAAATCAACTATGGGGCCATCACCCTTTCAACAGAGATCACCACACAGTTTTCAGGAGGAGCTGGAGCCTGAATTTGTGAACATGTGAGGTGGGTTCAATTGGGATATTTAAGAAGGAGCTAGATGGATACCCGGGGAAGGCATGGGGGAAAAGGTGACAAAATGGGATTAAAAGATTTGCCATGATCTGATAAATCAGTGGAACAGGCTCAATAGCTCAATAAGTGTCAAGTTCGATCCTGAACTGTCTTTTCTACCTCACATTCATGCCATGACCAGCTCTGCCTTCCATCACTGCTGCAACATTGCCCAACAACCCCACTACATCACCCCTGGGGCTGCTGAAACTCTCATTCGTGCCTTCATCATACCTCCCCTCTGCGCCCAACCTTTGAAGTTTCATCCTGCAATCCTTCCACCTTGCACCGAGCCTCCTTTAAGTCCCACCTCAAGACCTTCCTCTTCAACTATGCCATTGGTCACCCCCCTTCCCATCCCTTCCCTCCACCCTCCCCGATCCCAACTCAGGTCTAAAACAGTGACAGTCCAGTGCCTTAGGACGTCTCCCAACGTTAAAGGCACTGTACAAATGTAAGTTTGTTGTTGTTTTTATTGTTGTTCCTCAAACTGGTTGATTTTCTCCTTTTTCTCTGTGAGTTCCATGAGCTGATCACCCCCATACTCGCCCGGCTTCTCTGGACCTCATCCCAACAAGTTATCATCAGGCTTCAGAGATCATTTGTTCTGAAATAGCTTTACTGCCGAGTGGGTTGGTAACCCGAGGACACCGATTTAAAATAGTTGTTAAAATAAACAGAGGAGAGGTGAGGAGAAATATTTCACATAATAAGTTGTTTGGATCTGAAATGCATTGCCTGAAAGATTGGTGGAAGCCGATTGGATAACAATTTTTAAGAGAAAAGTAGATAGTTCGGGGCAGGCTCAAGGGGCCGAATGGTCTACTCCTGCTCCTAATTCTTATGTTCTTATTTGGGGAGAGGTTTGCAGAGCCATGGGAAGAGTGTGGGGGAGTGGGATTCATTGGACAGCTCTATTCAAAGAGCCAGCACAAACACAATGGGCTGAATGTCCTCCATCTGCTCTCTATAATATTATGATTCTTTGTAGAAAATTGCATCTAAGACAACATTTATAATTAATTTACTTTCAAGCTCTTTCCTGATAGGATTAAACATTGACTTTCTTTTATCATAGACATGAATAGGTGTCTAACAGGAATGGCAGTGAGTGCTTGCTGTCAATCTGATTCAACAACAAACAACAACAACTTGCACCTATATAGCCCCCTCCATATGCCAGGTGGCATCTGAGACGACTTAAAGAAGCGCTGGAAGAAGAATGTAACACATTGAATAAACTTTTCGATGAACTTGACAATTTTTAATATTGATGTAGGAATCCTTAATAATAATAACAACAACAACTTTGATTTATATAGCGCCCTCCATGCCGGACGGCATCTCAGAGCGCTTAATCCTTGCATTTGATATAGCACTTTTCATGTCTTCAAAGCGCTTCACAAAATGTACTGTAAAGTGAATTGACTGTATAATTGTGGGTGAAACGCAGCGGGAGCTGCAGGACAATCCCTTGGATTTTTTTTTATCAAGCTGTTGTGTTGCTTTTACATTTTTAACAATGTTAAATTTCTAATTCAAGTTGCTAAAAGATATTTTGCTGTACCTCTGAGCTCTGGGTTTGAATCTCTTCAGACCAGCTGCACTCTGGGCTAAAATTCTTCACTTTGGTTGAATTTATTTAAATCATTAAAGTTGTTTTCTTTTTCTCTGAAAAATGTTCTCTTTTTCTCTTGTGTGCTGCATGAGGTGTGTAATAACATGAACACACCAAACAGCTGCACTGAAAATCATCAATTATTGGATCAAAATATCTAAATTTACAACATATTATGGTATCCTGCTCTATTTACCAAATGCCCCAGCATTGATTGAATACACCTGCTCATTTTCTGCCTCTTCCAATTGTAAGGTTAAATTATATGTTACATTTACAATTTTAAGTTGCAACTATTACTTTAAGTGCTGAACCACCACATGAGTTCTTCGTGGTAGTTTAATGTTGAGCACTTCAGTTGACATGTCCTGACCAACAATCTTCCAGATTAATTGATCATTCACCTCATTGCTGCTCACACCCCACTTTTCTACCCACGGCCTATAATCAACTACCACGGGTCTATTGTACGTCCATCATCTACTCAAAAATTGGCAGCTGTGCTTTCATGCACTATGCCCTGAATCTCTGGAACTTCTTGTCTCAATCTCTCTGTCTTGCCCCCTCTCTGTCGTCAAATAACACCTAAAGACAACAATAACCACAACTTGCATTTATATAGTACCCTTCACACAGGGCAATATTTCGGAGACTTTAATCTTCCACTGTGCTTTCAGTCACCTCCCATTCCCCCACCCCACTCCGGCTCAATATCAAATCACAATGCTGTTAAGCGGTCCAAGATTCATTTTTATAAATTCAAGTTTTTGTTCTTCTTATTGTTGTTGTATCATTGTTTATGGGACCTGAGAGGCACAGATGGCTGCATTTGCTTACAAAACTAATCGCTACACTTGATATCACTTACCTACAACAACAACAACAACAACAACTTCGATTTATATAGCGCCCTCCACGCTGGATGGCATCTCAGAGCGCTTCACAATAGTGGATCTCAGGACCACGCCAGGGGCAGGGGCAGAAAGGTGACCAAAGGCATGGTTGAAGAGAAAGGTCTTCAGCTGTGACCTGAAACTGTGAAGAGAGGGGGCGATGCGAAGGGAGTGAGGAAGGGAGTTCCAGAGCCTTGGGGCAAAGTGGCTGAAGGCACGGCCGCCGAGGGTGGAGCAGAGGATTTGGGGGACATGGAAGAGGCTCGACACGGTGGAGCGAAGGCAGTAGGTACTGGTTTGGGGAGAGAGGAGATCAGAGAGGTAGGGGTTGCAGAGAAGTGGAGGGACTTGAAAATAAGGGTGAGGATCTTGAAGTCGATCTTCTCAGGGGCAGGGAGTGAAGTCTGACCAGGACTGGGGTAATGGGGGAGCGAAGTTTGGTGCGGGTGAGTATACGGGCAGCAGAGTTTCGAATCAGCTGGATTTTGTGGATTGTGGTGGAGGGGAGACCGGCGAGGAGGGCCTTGCAATAGTCCAGCCAAGAGGTGACAAAGCAGGTGGAAGCAGGTGGAAGTTTTACCATTCAAAGGCCCCCCAGTCAATATCTCATCAGTCAATGTCTCACCCACTGAGATGTCCTAGATTTCTATATTCTCATATTCCTATGTTCCTATATTCCTGTGGTCCTATATTCCTATGTTCCTATATTGCTATGTTCCAATTTTCTTATAGATTCATAGATTCATAGATTCATAGAATTTTACGGCACAAAAGGAGGCCATTCGGCCCATCTAGTCTGTGCCGGCTCTTTGAAAAGAGCGATTCAATCCCCCTGCCCTGCCAGCTCCCCATAGCCTAATAGACCTGTTCTCCCTAAATAAAGATCTAATTCCCTTTTAAAAGTTGTTATCGAATCAGCCTCCACCACCTTTTCAGGCAATGCATTCCAGATTCGAACAACTCGCTGAGTGAAAAAGATTCTCCTCAGCTCCCCTCTACTTCACTTTGAAACTATTTTAAATCTGTGACCACGAGTCACAGATTCGCCCACGAGTGGAAATAGTTTTTCTCTATTTGCCCTGTCGAAACTCCACGTGATCTTATTAACCTCTATTAGGTCTCCCCTCAATCTTCTCTGCTCCAGAGAGAATAACCCTAGCTTATCTAGCCTCTCCTTATAGCTGAAGTCCCTCAATCCTGGCACCATCCTAGTAAATCTTCTTTGTACCCTTTCCAATGTCTTCACATCCTTTCTGTCATGTGGTGACCAGAATTGAACACAGTATTCCAGCTGAGGCCTCACCAAAGTCTTATAGAGGTTAGTCAGCACTTCCTGACTTTTGTACTCTATAACCCTATTTATAAAGCCTAGTATTCCATATGCCTTCTTAACAGCCTTGTCTACCTGTCCTGTCACCTTCAACGAGTCACTAACACAAATACCCAGGTCTCTCTGTTCCTTCACACCATTTAAAATTGTACTATCTAGCCTATATTGCCTCCCTTCATTTCTTCTCCCAAAATGCATCACCTCACACTTCTCTGCATTAAACTTCATCTCCCATGTGTCTGCCCACTTTACCAATTTGTCTATATCTTTTTGCAGATGGTTGCTATCCTCCTCACTATTTACTATTCTCCCTAACTTAGTGTCATCTGCAAACTTGGAAACTGTACTCCCTACACCCAAGTCCAGATCATTGATGTAGATTACAAAGAGCAATGGTCCCAAAACCGATCCCTGTGGCACACCAGTGCTCACTTCCCTCCAGTCTGAAAAACAGCCGCTCACTACAACTCTCTGCTTTCTGTCTCGCAGCCAGTTGTGGATCCACTCTGCCACTGTCCCTTTTACGCCGTGGGCCTTTAATTTCATAATAAGTCTCTCATGTGGCACTTTGTCAAATGCCTTTTGAAAGTCCATGTAAACTACATCAACTGCGCTACCATTATCCACCCATTCCGTTACCTCATAAAAAAATTCTATCAGATTTGTAAGGCAAGATTTGCCTTTAACAAATCCATGTTGACTGTCCTTTATTAGCCTATATCTTTCTAAGTGAAGATCTATCTTGTCCCTGATTATGGACTCTAGAAGTTATGTTTCTATATTTCTATGTTCCTATATTCCTATGTTCCTATATTCATAAGTTCCTACATTCCTTAGCATTGCACAGAATTTTGTTTCAATGAGCTTTCATCATTGTGCTTCAGAGGCCTGTAGAGCACAAGTAGTGGCCTCCACAATTTGGTGAGATGGTAATGTTTAACGATTATCAAGAAATAATTTGTCTCTTTTTCCTATGCACTTTGAATGTTACTATGAACAGCTCCGGATAAAGAGAACAATTAGATTGCAATCAATCATGGCTAACCATGTGGATCCCTTACTTGGTATCAGCTGAGCAAACCCACCTTATTTCCATTTATGATGAAATATTAGCCTCTTGGGCTCTGCAGAGGAATGCTTCAACTGAGGCTTATTCAAGAGTAGAAATCTAATAAAGAACAAAAGTTCATGGGCCACATAAATAGGCTAAGTACTCCACCTACAACGCCCTCCACACTGCTGCCTGCATACTCCTTTCCTTTAATTTTTAGCTTGCTGAATCCCTGAAAATATATTAAAACAGATGGTTAAATGTTTTTCCAACAACTTCAAATGTTTAAATGAAAAAGGGCTTTTCCCCAGAGGATTTACAAGGCGCAAGGTTTTCAATAATGGAATCCAGATTGTGTATACATTCTGCACCTTAATTATACCTATCAATATTTACTACAATTTTGACCTGAGGTAATCATCTGCATCATTTGAGATGTGGATTCTCCAATTTTCACATTGCAATTTTCAATACATCTTCACAGCCTTGAATGTATCCCTCCTCACTGTTGTCAAATACTTATTTTTTAATTGGGAAAAATATTTAAAGATGAAAACAGAGTTCAACTAGTTAGCCTGAGGACAGATGTTGGGCTGGGACAATTAGATGTGCTTTGCTTGGTTTGATTTTATCAAACAAATGTATGATTGAAGAGGAACGTCTTCAGCAGGACTTGAAGGAGGCAAGAAAGCAAGTGAGGTGGATTGTGGAATAGAGTTCCAGAGTGTGGGGGCAGAGATGCTGCTTGTCTAACCACCAATGGTGAGGCAGGAACTGCGGGGAACCTGAAGCAGGCTGGTGTCTGCTGAGCGGGGGGAGTAGACAGCAGATATGGAGTTATGAGAATGGAGAGATAGGGGGAGCAAGACTATGGAGTACCTTGAAGGTGAGAACAAGGATTTTGTACTTGATTCACTGAAGAATGGGGAGACAGTGAAGCTGAGCAAGAACAAGGTGATAGGTTCCCGGAGCCTTGTGAAGGAGAGGACACAAGCTGCAGAGTTCTGAATAATTTGCAGGTTGTGAAGGGAAGAGTTGGGAAGTCCAGTGAGCAGGCAGTTGGTGTAGTCAAGCTGAGATGTAATGAAAACATGGCCTGTGGTGAGAGGCTATCGTGGAGGCAGACATTGGGGAGGTGTGGAAAGGCAGAACGGATCACAGCACGAATATGGGGTTTGAAGGATTGCTGAGGTTCAAAAAGGACACAAAGGCTTTGGATTGGATTAATGAGATTAAGAGTACAGCCATAAATGATGATAGTGTCAGTAGTTGAGGTGAGGATGTGCTACTGGGAGCCAAACAGAAGGCTTGTCAACATTGAGCTGGAGGAAGTGATTCTTGTCCAGGACTTGATGTCAGAGAGAATTCCCAAGAAGGGTGGTAGAGGCTATGACACTGGACGGCTTGGATCTTGGACTTGGAATTTAGGACTTAAGACTTGGAACTTCTCTTAGCACTACTAGCAAAGAGAAACAAGTTTCTCCCAGTGTACTAGCCAACAATTCCTCTCGATAAATTTGACCATTCACTTCATGTGCCTCATTTGCCTGCAAATACTTAGACACTCACTACACTTCTTGTAGACCATCTCAACATTGTGATAAGGTGCCATATTAAATGCAAAGATTATTACTGATTATTATTAACAATAAAATAAATTATTATTAGCATTTCATTGACTATTGCCAGTTATTTACACAACTGTACATTCCATTCTTTACTTTATTTTCCTTAAAATATTTCTTCCTTCACTTTTATAAGATCACAAGACTTGTTTGGTTGCTGAAAGATATTGAAGTGCCAACTGGATAGTCGTATTTACCCACAACACAGAAATTGCACAGTGATTGATATGAAAGGTGCTATACCAAGTGAAAAGATTATTATTGTTGTTATTATTATTGTTGTTAGGAGCCCAAACAATTCTAATTGTTGCTGATAGCTCTTTCCTCTAACACTGAGGATCATCCTCATTGGTATGCTCTACACTGTCTCTAGACCCTGGGTACCAAGTACTGTAGGCAATCCTCGAGGTACAACTTGACAAGAGCAATATATAATTCAAACCTAATAGAATTTTTTGATGAAGTGGCTGAGAGTGTGGATGCAGATAGTGCAGCAGACGTAGTTTATTTGGATTTTCAAAAGGCATTTGACAAATTGCCATAAAATAATTTATAAACAAAATAGAAGCCCATGGTATTAAAGGGACTGTGGCAACATGGATCCACAACTGGCTAGGAGACAGAAAGCAGAGATTGGTAGTGAACAGTTGCTTTTCTGACTGGATGGAGGTTGTTTAGAGGTGTTGCTCAGGGGTCGGTATTGGGACCACTGCTCTTTCTGATCTATATAAATGATTTGGATCTGGATATAGGGCTGGCAAAGCATCCATGGCTCTGTTATATAATCATCTTGTGCAGATGAAGAGTTGGAATGGTAAAGTGTAGTAAAGAAACGCTTTTGAACCTGTCTAACCCCTCTCTAACCACAATGAAACCCACATGAGACAGATCATCTATTCATCCTTACCCATCTACTTATCTCCCAGCTGCACCTCCTTGCCCTCCTCCCACAAGCATCAAAAAACGTCTTCCCATTCACTGACAGAGATCCCACCCCTTTGAAAATGGTCATCATCATCACCACCATCCTGAAAAAATCTTTCCCTGGACCCATTCCTGTTCTCAAATTACCGCCCCATCTTCAACCTCCCTTTCCTCTCCAAGGTCCTGGAACAAGTCATTGGTTCCCTGCTTTACTCCTTCCACTCCAGCCACTCTCTTCATGAAATCCTCCAATCAGATTTCCATGCCGCCCACAGCACAGAAACAGCTCTGTTCAAAGAGACAAATGACATTCTGCCATCTGCAACAAAGGCTTCCTCTGCCTCCTCATCCTCCTTAACCTCTCCACTGCTTTTGACACTGTTGACTGCTCTATGCTCATCCACCGCCTCTACTCTCACCTCAACCTTCATGCTTCTTTCCTTGAATGGTTCAATTTGTATCTCTCACATCGCCTCCACTTCATCTTCACAATTGGTTTCTCCTCTAGCCCCTGCACTGTCTCATGTGGCATTCCTCCTGGCTCTTTCCTTGGTCCCCTCCTATTCAACATCTATATGCTCCCTTTTGGTGACATCATCCACAGACATGGGGTCAACTTTCACATGTACGCTGATGACACCCAACTGTATATCTCTGCCTCTACCCTTGACTCCAGATCCACTACAGTCTTGACAGATTGTCTGTCAGACATCAAGTCCTGGGTGAGAGCTAACTTACCTCAATTCAAAATCAAGAAGATTGAGGCCCTCTTGAATTGCTCCTACAAAGACACTGGGATCACAACAACAACAACAACTTTGATTTATATAGCGCCCTCCACACCGGACGGTGTCTCAGAGTGCTTCACAATAGCGGATCCCAGGACCAAGCCAGGGGCAGGGGTAGATTGGTGACCAAAGGCGCGGTCGAAGAGAAAGGTCTTTAACTGTGACCTGAAACTTAGAAGAGAGGGGGCGAGGCGATGGGAGTGAGGAAGGGAGTTCCAGAGCCTTGGGGCATAGTGGTTTAAGGCACGGCTGCTGAGGGTGGAAAGGAGGTTTCGGGGGACATGGAGGAGGCCAGACCCAGTGGAGCGAAGGCAGCGGGTGGTGGTTTGGGGAGAGAGGAGATCAGAGAGGTAGGGGGTTACAGAGGAATGGAGGGACTTGAAAACAAGGGTGAGGATCTTGAAGTTGATTCTTTCAGGGACAGGGAGCCAGTGAAGTCTGGCAAGGACTGGGGTAATGGGAGAGAGAAGCTTGGTGCGGGTGAGTATGCGGGTGGTAGAGTTTTGAATTATCTGGATTTTGTGGATTGTGGTGGAGGCGAGACCGGCAAGGAGGGCATTGCAATAGTCCAGCGAAGAGGTGACAAAATCATGGACCAAGGTTTTAGCAGCTTTTGGGGTGAGGTATTGTCGGAGACGGGCGATCTGTCGGAGGTGGTAGAAGGCGGTGCTGGTGAGGGACCGGATGTGGGGGAGGAAGGGCAGTTGGGGGTTGAACCTGAAGCCTAGGTTGCGCACAAGTTTGGAGAGTTTAAGGGGCAGGCCGGGAAGGTGGAGGAGGTGAGAGCTGTGCGAATGGAGACGTTGATGAGGGCCAAAGAGTATGTCCTCTGTCTTGTCAACATACAGCTGCAAGAAATTTGTGCTCATCCAGCTCCTGATGTTTGACAGGCAGGCTGACAGAACATCAGGGGACTTGGGGGTCACAATGTGAAGTGGAGAAATAGAGTTGGGTGTCATCCGCGTACATGTGGAAGTCTGCGGATGACAGACTGCGGATGACATCCCCAAGAGGGAGCATTTAGAAGAGGAGGGGGCCAAGGATGGATCTATAGGGTACCCCACAGGTAACTGGGTAAGAGCGGGAGGAAAAACCTTTTGTGGAGATGTACTGCTGGCGGTTTGTGAGGTAGGACTCGAACCAGGCGAGTGCGGTCCCACTGAGGTGGATGATGGAGGACAGGCGGTGGAGGAGGATGGCGTGGTCGACTGTGTCGAACGCAGTGGACAGGTCCAGGAGGATAAGGAGGCAGAGGGAGCTCTGGCCGCAGATAGAGAGGACGTTGTTTGTGACTTTCACAAGCGCAGTCTCTGTACTGTGGGCAGGGTGGAAACCGAACTGGAGGGGTTCGAAGAGTGAGTGGGAGGAGAGGTGGGCGCGGAGTTGGTTTGCAACAACGCGTTCCGGGGCTATTGAAAGGAAGGGCAGGTTTGAAACAGGGCGGTAGTCGCTAGGGTTTGAGGGATCTAGGGAGGGTTTTTTAAGGAGTGGGGGTGATGGCAGCAGTTTTGAAGGGGGCAGGGACTGATCCCATGGAGAGGGACTGGTTGATGTTATCAGCCAGCAGTGGGCAGAGAAGGGCGAGCTGGGTGAGCAGTAGGTTGGTGGGGATGGGGTCGAGGCAGCAGGTGGTGGGTTTCATGGAGGTGAGAGTGCGTGAGAGGGAGGAAAGACTGACTGGGGAGAAGCAGTGTAGGAAGGAGGTCTAGGTAGGAGTTGTTGATGGCGAGGGTGAGGGGGATGGGATGGGGATGGTAGTGGGTGACAAGAGGTAGTGGGTGACAGGAGGATGACGCTGCCTGGCGGATATTGTGGATTTTGGAGGAAAAGATGTCCAGACCTCCTCGCATTTCGCATTTCAAGTGAAGATTGAGGAGGCCTGAGGGGGTGCATGTAGGAGGTGGTGGGTGGTGGAAAAGAGGACTTTGGGGTTGTTGTTTGCCTCCAGGATGATGTTGAAATAGTAGGCCGTTTTCGCTCGACACAAAAAATGGCAATAGCTGTGGAGATGCTCGAGCCCATGGAGGAAATAAAGGATAGATATGGGGATATTGAGTAAAGGCATGGATAAAGAGATACATTTTGAGGAGAGATTTGAAGGCACGGAGAAAACTTAAGGGATTTTGAGAGAGAGTACCATAGAGCAAACTGGGCTGAAAATTCAACAGGAAAGTCATAACAGAAGAGTCAGAAGAGAAGAGGACATGGATTGAAGGTAATTTCAAATCTGGAGAAGGGCAAGTCGTGGAAGGATTTGAATGTCATAGTGAATTAAAATGGAAAGAAAAGGAGAAAATTAAATGAGTTAGAAACAGAAAAGGGAAAAGGAGCCCAATAAAATAAATTAAAATCTCATTAGAAATTATTCCTTTGAACATTTTATGAGTTGATCATCCATGATCTGATAGAATGTTGGTACAGTCTTAAGGGGCTGAATGGCCTACTCCTGTTTTGTTCCTATGAGTACCAGAGGAAAATGAGATGGTGCAATACAAATACAACTAGATAAAATTGGTCATTCACTTCATGGATGTTTACGAGATGTTGCTATGCACAAATGGTCTGCCATGTTCAGGTTTACTGTAAAGTGTAGTGACTGTATTTTGTCTTGACAATGTGATAAGGCACTATAAAAAGCTACGATTACGAAGTTAACCCTACTCAACAAGCCTATCTACCCTTAGTATTGTGAGGGGAATCTTTTGCTCGCTCTGCTCTGATATAAATCATCTACTTCTGAAATAAAGGTCAAAATCCTGTGTCATTATTTCGCTCCTTTTTTCACTCGAGGATCCTTTGTCCAGAGAGTAAGACTATCAGTGATGCAGTTTTCAAGTTTTTAAGTTCAATTCAGTTCAATTCAGTTCACTCCCCAGAGTGTTTTTTTTATTGTGCACAAGTGATTATGACCCTTTCTTAAAGATAGCACTCATTCAGATTAATGTTCCACTGTGAATTGGTAAAGATTGCTAATGGCAATATCTGTTGTCCAGGGAATCCATGACAAATATGATAAACTGTCAGGATAGATGCATTCCTCTGTACAATGTGCAGTCAGGCATTCTGATGAGTTAACTGAGCACCTTGTTATTAAGAGTTTCATTTCAATTTAGGCAGATTCTCTTCACACACAAAATTTACAATAACAACTTGAATTTATATAGCACCCTCCATGCCAAAAGGCATCTCAGAGCACTTCCCAATAACAGATCCCTGGGCGGAGCCAGGGGGAGGGGGAAAAAGGTGACCGAAAGCATGGTCGAAAAGAAAGTTCTTTAGCCGAGATCTGAAAATAAAAAAGGAGGGGACGAGGCAAAGGGAGTGAGGGAGGGAGTTCCAGAGCCTCGGGACATAGTAGCTGACGGCACGGCTGCCGATAGTGGAGCGGAGGATTCGGGGGACAAGGAGGAGGCCAGAACCAGTGGAGTGAAGGCAACGGGTACTGTTGTGAGGAGAGAGGAGGTCAGAAAAGTAGGGGGTTGCAGAGGAGTTGAGGGATTTGAATACAAGCATGAGGATCTTGAAATCGATCCTCTCCGGGACAGGGAGCCAGTGCAGTCTGGCAAGGACTGTAATCGGTGGTAACCGGGGAGCCGAGTTTTGTATGGGTGAGAAATGCGGATGGTGGAGTTCTGTATGAGCTGGATTTTATGAATGGTAGTTGAGGGGAGACCGACGGGGAGGGCATTTGAATTTAGCAATAACTAGTTGCAACAGTGGAAAGCATGCATCAATAGATGAAAGGCAATCCAACAAATGAATTGATATAACAGTAATAATGAAGGAAAATTGGTGAAATCTTTTGTAACATAGAAGAAAATCAAACAAGTAATCTGAAAGAATTACGCAGACAGTTCTTTCTTTTACATCCATAAATGTACTTGTTTTAATTTCAAAATCAACACAATTATAGTGTACTTTAAAATATCAATTTGGCCATGCTTTGGAGGCAAACATTCAATAACTTTGTGATGAGATGTTCTGCAAGATCATAGAAACATACAATTTTAACCAATAGTAGGCCATTCGGTCCATTGTGCCTTTGTGAGCTTGAACCATTGTGTGGTTCTCTGAAAGAGCTACCAACTGGTCCAACTCTCCTGCTCTTACACCATAGCCCAACCAATGTTTCCTTAGGAAATACCTATTGAATTCCCGTTTGAAAGGTATTATCAAGTCTGCTTCCACCACCAGTTGTAGCACTTTTAACTGTTACTCGGAAGGTTGTGTATTGAAGCCCCACTTCAATATTTTGAACTCACTATCTAGGCTGACATCCACTGCATTATTAGGTCCATGTCCATTTGTAGGTGGCATTCATATATGGAATTCTCAGTCTGATTTGATACCCTTAAGCATGGTGATAAGTGTATATGTGTGTCAGCCACCAGGTTAACCAAAATAACTAATATTCTATGATTCTATTGTATAACAAATTGTCTGCTGCATTTCTTGTTTTGCCGTTCTTACTTATATAGTATTATAAAGTGCCTTTCATGTCGGGGAGATGTCCCAAAGCATTTAACAATACTGGCTGTGCTGTGCTGACAACTCAGGAGAGTGGTGTCAGGAAATGTAATTAAAACAGTGGTTAAAGTGACAAGTCTTCAGATGGACTTTGAACAAAGTGAGGGAGGAAGTGAGTCAGAGGGATTCTACAATGGAGTTCCACAGAGTGGGGGCAGAAACAATTGAAAGAACAACAACAACATCTTGCATTTATATAGGACCCGCATGCTGGACAGCATCTTGGAGAAGTGAAAGAAGTGATTATATAAGAAGCATTTACATTTAATGACAACATTTCTTGCAGAAATCTTATCTGTTCCCATTACCTCTGATGAGATCTTGTTGTCTGTCCAGTGGGAATGTATGGTGAGTACACAGGCCATATCTCATCTAACACAAAAAGCTTGAATGGAGCAATGCATGAATAATTAGATACTGGGAGATAGTCACAGCGTAATAAATGGACCATAAGGAGAAAAGGACAAACAAACTCTGGGAAAATGTTCAGAGATCTGTGGAGAAAACCTCACAGGAGTACTTTCTTTTTATATTTGGGATTTGGCAACTGTAAAACTCTGAAATTAAAGTATTCACTACAAACGGTCAAGAATAAATGTAAGTAGGAAAGCAAGTATACATAAAGTGGACTGCTGGATCAATTATTTTCTGAAAATCTTTAAGTGGCACTTCAGGAAATCTGGAAGAAAATTTGTAAGTAGAGATAAAGCCAATTGAATACGTTTTAGTGAGCAAAACAAGGGTATGCACTAGGGTCCGGCGATATATCGATATATCAGTTATATCCCATATAGTTTTCATATCGATATGCCGATATAGACATTTAAAAAATATCGATATAAGGAAAAGTCGATATATCGAGGAAAAAAATCGGAATGCGCGTGCACTGAACTACAAGATACAGATTGCTCATCTCTATACACAATGCACAGACCGAGGTGCAAGCTGCCATAATGTATTCATAGTCCTCAAATACAATATACAGGTATGCAAGGGATGGTGGGGGTGTGGGGGGGGTGAGGAGAAGGGAGAGAGAGAGACCGGGGGAGGGAGAGAAAGAGACCGGTGGTGGGGGTAGGGGGAGGGAGAAGCGAGACCGGTGGGGGGGAGGGGGGGGGGATGGAGAGAGGGAGACGGGGGTGGGGGGGGGGGGGGAGAGGGAGAGAGAGAGAGACCTTGGGGTGGGGAGGTAGAGAGAGAGACCGGGGGTGAGGGTGGTGGGGAGGAAGGGAAGAGAGAGAGACCGGGGGTGGTGGTGGGTGGGAAGGAGGTAGAGAGAGAGACCGGTGGGGGGAGGGGGGGTTGCGGGGAGATGAGGGGGGGGTGATAATATTCAGATAGATAGATAGAGATGAGGGGGGATGTGAGAGAGGAGAGAGACACAGACAGAAAAACACAGAGATGGAGAGAGTGAGTGTGAGAGACACAGAGAGAGAGATAAATATTTACATCCTGAGGAGATAGGCCCCGAATGCGCGCGCACCTCGCAACGCGCGCGCATGCGCAGCACAACCCCCCCCGAAAATATCGATATGTCGGTATATCTCGATATGAGCCTGTCGATATATCTAAATCGGAAAATTTCCATATCGACGCACCCTAGTATGCACTTAGCATTTACATGGCTCCCTAGGCAAGGCTAAGCCTATAATGTTCATATGGTATTTTTTTGTCTACTATATATAATAATACAGTACAGTAATTTGGTCACTCAATCCACAACTTTTTGTAGGACACTGCTCTGCTCAATTGGCTGCTGCATTTCTCCCACAAACATACAGTCAATTCACTTTACAGTATCTGTTATGCAGTACAGTACTTTGAGAGGTCGAGAAGATGTGAAAAGCACTATATCAAATAGATTATTATTAAATATTGTTTAAATATAGTCAACTTCGGATGAATGTATAATGTATCCATTCTTTATTCCAATAGCTTTGGGTTGTCCTCCTGATGAAAATCAGCAATAAAGTGTATGTATGTAGAAACCTTCCTATCAGCCTGCCCGCACCCTCTGTTCAGCAGACTCAGGCCTGCTCCGCGTCCACCGCCCTAACCGCCCACCCATTGGCGGTCGGGCTTTCAGCCTCTCTGCTTCCAGACTGTGGAACTCCATCCCGCAGCCTCTCCGCCTTGCTTCCTCCCTTTCCTCCTTCATGGCCAGTCTCTTTGACCGCGCCTTCGGCTGCCCCACTAACTAACTCTTCTCCCTCTCCCACTCTCCTTCCCCTTTCCCCTATTTCGACCCTCCCATCCTCCCCCGCCACCCCCCACCCCACACCCCACCCCCTGCTCGGGTCCCAACCAGACTGTTCAGTGCTTTGGGACGTCCTTCCGATGTGAAAGGCGCTATATAAGTGCAATTTTGTTGTTGTTGTTGTTCCTGCAGGATAGCACGACGGAGGGCTGAACAGTTTCTGTATGATAGTGAAATTGTTGCTATTGAAGCCAAATGTACACTAATTGGAATCCAAGCAAAGTATTAACTCACTTTCCATTTTCTAATTTTTTCATTTTCCATTTTCTCCCATTGCATATACAGGTAAGCCTCTATTTAAGATGCTTCTATTTTGGATGTTTTGATTGAAGGACCATAATGTGTTAACATCTTTTGATCAATATAGAACACTTGGATTCATTTTATGGACAAAAAAAAATTGTTTTGCGCATGCGCAGTTCATATTTTAAATATTGTGGTCACATTTTGCGCGTCCATTTTGTCCATACGTACAGCCCATAGTTTATTCACAGGTAAATCACGCTCTCACCTGATATCCAAGTGTTTGAATTGGCCAGTAGCATGTCACTACGTCATTGTTTAATAGCCAGCTGATTTTGAAGTGATACTGCGCCACATCAGTATTACAGTAATTTCCAAACATTTTCAAATGACATTTGACGTTTCAAATGACGCTATGGGCTCCACAACATCAAGATGAGTGGGGAAGCTGCAAGTGCCACTGCCACTGTCACACCGCCAGTATTACAGTTTGCCAGTATTAAAGTACAATACTGTACAGTTACCCCCAAGTACCCCTTATTGCCTATGTGTATTAATTTGTGTGTTTTGTGTGTTATGTTGTGCGGTTTTGTGTGTTATTTAGTGGGTTTAAGGTCCAACAGTTTTTTTGTAAAGAAAATAATTTCATGGGAAATCGCGTTTCGATTTAGGACGTTTCGATATAGATACAGTTTTTCAGGAACGCAATCCCGTCCTAAATAGAGGTTTACCTGTTATGTAATATGATGCATAGGTGCAAAAGCATGATTAGGTTAATTTTATCTGCAATTCTCCATCCACTCTTATGGTGCTGCAATCTCTAGCCCCCCAAAAATGGAAAAAATGCATATTGGAAGAATGTAAAGAATCCGCAGAGATGGTGAAGGAAATGGACATTGAAATCTAAGTTCA
The DNA here is from genome assembly GCA_035084275.1 of Hydrolagus colliei. Taxonomy (NCBI): domain Eukaryota; kingdom Metazoa; phylum Chordata; class Chondrichthyes; order Chimaeriformes; family Chimaeridae; genus Hydrolagus; species Hydrolagus colliei. Next base: position 141,488,102 of record CM068742.1, on the reverse strand, counting down.
CATCCATTTTGGGCTGATACAATGCAAATCAACCTCCTTTGACAGCTGTAATTCTATACAATAATAGAGTTTCATAACAGTGAGTTATGCAGATCACTAAAAGCAACATTTTTTCTGCTAATTCTTTGTAATTGAATTTCCTCTAATATAATAAAGACATAGTGTAAAATATTGCTATTTTCAGCAATCAGCTGTTCAACGATCAACAATCCACTGTTTATTGTTGCACAGTAAGCTACAAATCAGATGTGATTATTGATCATTCATTGAAGCGCTCTAGTTAGTGCGAAGCTGCTGTCAAAAATGTGAATCAAATAATACTTGCATCTTAAGGGCGATTGACTACAAGTCAAAGGAAGCTGTTCTAACCTTGCATGGGTCACCAGTAAAACCTCATTTAGTATATTTCACGTTGATTCTGGGATCCTATCTAAAAATTTCATTAAATGTTTAGAGGGGTTTCAGAGAAGGATATAATAATCCTTATAATCATTATATTTCATATTCCCTGTAATATACTTTCATATAATGATTGTAATGAGTGCCTTATCTCATCTTGAAGATGACTCAAAGTACTTCAGAGGAGCTGCCGTAAAATCTAGTGACTGTGTATTTGTAGGCAAATGTGGTAGCCATCACACCATCCGCCTCCAACGTCTTTCCTCCCACCTCAACCTTCAAGGCACAGTCCTTGACTGGTTCCATTCCTACCTGACCCACCGCCTACATTTTGTATCTTCTAATGGTTTTTCCTCAAACCCCCGCACAGTTTTTCATGGCGTCCCCCAGGGCTCTGTCTTTGGCCCCCTCCTTTTCACCATTTACACGCTCCCTCTGGGCGATGTCATCCACAAACATGGGGTAAATTTCCACATGTATGCGGATGACACCCAACTGTACCTTTCTGCCTCATCCCTCAACCCCCAGACCATCGATGTTCTGACAGCATGTCTGTCCGACATCGAGTCCTGGACGAGGGACAACTTCCTCCAATTGAACGTGAGCAAGACTTAGGCCCTCTTGATTGGCTCAAGCCAGCGCCTCCGCACATCGGGCACTGCCAGCCTCAATATCCAAGGCTGTGCTCTCCACCTCACAAAGCCAGTCAGGAACTTCGGCATCACGTTCGACTATAAACTCTCCTTCTTCCCCCACATCCGTGCCTTGACCGGCACCGCTTATTTCCACCTGCGCAACATTGCCAGGCTCCACAACTATCTCACCCCCCCCGCTGCTGAAACACTCGTGCACGCATACATCACCTCACGGCTGGACTACGGAAACTCTCATCTCGTCGGCCTCCCCAGCTCCTCCATTCACAGGCTGCAGGTCATCCAATACTCTGTAGCCCGTGTACTATCCCGCACCCGCCTCCGTGACCACATAACCCCCACCCTCGCCCGTCTCCACTGGCTCCCCATCCCCCAGAGGATCGAGTTCAAAATCCTTGTCCTCGTTTTCAAAGCCTTAAACGGCCTTGCCCCGCCCTACCTATCCGATCTACTCTCCCCCTATAATCCCACCCGGACCCTCCGTTCAGCAGGACTTGGTTTTCTCCAAGCTCCCCGCCCGAACCGCCCCACCATCAGAGGCCGGGACCTTCAGTTTCTCCGCTCCCACCCTATGGAATTCCATCCCCCAATCCCTCCGTCTTGTTTCTTCCCTTTCCTCTTTCAAGGCCGGTTTGAACACTTTCCTTTTCGACCGTGCCTTTTGTTCCCCCCCTAATTTTTCGACCTCCCCCACGTTTTTTACCCCCTCCCGAACACTCCCCTCCCAGCTCGGGTCACACGCCTCCTGTGCAGCGCCTTGGGACGTCCTCCCAACGTGAAAGGCGCTCTATAAGTCTAATTTGTTGTTGTTGTTGTTGTAGCCAATTTGTGAACAGCAATGACCCTCAAACAGCTATGAAGTGAATGATCAATTTTATCTGATGGGGTTGTCAGATTATGAGAGCAGTATTAGAGCAAAGATGCATTATGAAAAATACTGAGAAACAACAACAAAATTACATTTGAACATCAGATTCAATGTCTTCCCCCATAGAACTGTCCATTTGATTAGCTCTTTAAATATAAAGTGGAAAAACACTTGTTTGAGAATAGTATTGGAGGATAAACAAAAACAATAATACTTACATTTTCCTTTCATATTGGAAGGATATCTCAAAGCCCTTCACAGGATGTGCTGTTAAGTGTCAAACTGTGTATTTCGTAGGCCAAAGCTACATCCAATTGTGACAGAAATATTCCTTAAGCCATGAACCGAATCATGTAGGAACAGGGGCAAACTAAAATGAAAAAGAAAATCCATAATGTGATCCCACTATTTCAGTTTAGTTTGTTTCTCTAAATAGCTTATTAATTGTATTTCTAGCATTAATTGTATGCTCCATTTAGCTTGCTGCTGCCAGCAATGTGACATGAAACATGTTGCCTTCTGTCAGAATTCAGTATACAGTGTACATCATTTTTCAATTAGCTCGATATTTCTGTGGGTCTCATGTCTCTTAGTCATAGGTTTGAAAAGCTCCAGTTTTAAAATTGGGCAGACATACTCATCAGATCTCGCTGTGCATGGAATGCTGATTCAGTATGGAAAGTTTCGATCACACACCTACCTTTAAGCTTGCACTCATACGCTATCCATCAAATTCAATGGGCTTTCTTCCCAGCTATGTACGTTTCAGCTGAACTGCTGTGAGGAGAGAAACACAAAAAGTTTGTCTTCCTTCCAACCTACATTGACTTGATGACCAGAACTCCTTTCCTCAACCTACATTGCCTGCCTCATTGACTGTATCTACGATCATCTTCCCCACATGAAGACCAGCCTCATTGACTATGGTACCTTTGGTCATTTGTTACATAGCCTACCTACCTCACATCTAATGCTGTTACAAACTTCAACCGCATTGTTGTCATCTCCTGCCTGATTTCTGAAATGCGCTCTTGCTTATATCCCCAGTTCCACCATCCACAAGGTCTAATTAATACAAAAATCCACCACTCATATCCTCACATGCTCTAAATTCTGCACTCCCATCATCCCAATCCTCATTGGGCTTCTCTGGCTCCCCATGAAGCTGAATGGAGCAAGTTTAAGATCCTCACATACAATTCCCTTCACACCATAGCATCTCCCAAACTCTCGGACCTGTTCAAACCCCACTCCAATGCCCGCTTCCCTTGCTCAGCTAGCACAGACCTGCTGTGTGCCCCTCACCTCTTCATGTCAATTTTGATGTTGTGCCTTCAGCCCCTAATCTCTGGACCTACCCACCTCAATCTCTTTCATTTGATCTCTATCAGGTTTAGGGGTGAGATATTGGCGGAGATGGGCGGTGTGTCAGAAATGGAAGAAAGCAGTGCTGGTGAGGGACCAGATGTGGGAGAGGAAGGGTTTATATTCAAATCTCTCCACTCCTCTGAAACCCCTATCTCTCTGACCTCCTCTCTCCTCGCAACTGTACCGGTTACCTTTGCTCTACTAAGTCTGGCTTCCTCCTTGTCCCCCGAATTCCCATCGGTGGTGGTGCCTTCAGCTATTATGCCCCAAGGCTCTGGAACTCCCTTCCTCACTCGCTTTGCCTCTCCCACTCCTTTCCAATCTTCAGGTAGCACCTAAGGACTTTTTTTCGACCAAGCTTTTGGTCACATTTTTCCACCTCCCTGTGACTCTGGCCTTGTGATCCATTTTGTGAAGCGCTCTGAGACCCCGTCTGGCATGGAGAGTGCTATATAAATGCAAGTTGTTGTTATCTATTTTCAAATCCCACCTGAAGACCTGCCCCATTGACTGTACGTATGGTTGGTTGTCTCCCACTCTCTGCTTATATCAGATTCTAAAGGCACCACAAAACAATGTGAAGCAGAAGCAGTTGTGGCCAGAACATAGGTTAGGCCAACAAAACCCCAAATATATTTTGGAAACATTTCATACCCATTACTCAGGAAATGTTCATTTTCAGTGAAAAGTTTCAAAAGAGTTGTCTAATCCATCAAACTTCACTTCAATAGCTCCGTATCCCATAAATTTGCTTCTTCCATTTCATGATGTTTGACGAAAAGTTTAATTTATTTTCTGCATCTTCTCCCAGCTTTCAGGTGTCATTCTGTTACCTTTCATAGTCATGGGCATCAATCTCTAATTTTGAATTCCACCTAAAGAATCACTTCTTCAACTGTTCCTATGTTCACCTCTTCCATTCCACTGTCTCCCTTGTTCAGCGTGAAACCCAACCACTGTGCAGCACTCTGAGACGTTATACTGCATGAAGGGCATTAATTCTCCACAAACAGTTTCTCCTCCTTCCTCCTCACCATTTGTGTGGTGTTTCTCAGGGATCTGTCCTCAGTCCTCTCCTAGACAAGACAAGTATGCTCCCTCTTGGTGACATTATCCACAGACATGGGGTCATCGTGCACATGTACACGGGTGACATCCAACTCTATCTCTCTGCCTCCACAGTTGACTCCAGGACCACTGATACACTGACTAAATGCCTGTCAAACATCAAATCCTGGATGAGAACCAACTGCAATTGAACGTCAACAAACCGAGGCTCTCCTGATTGTCTCATGCCAGCATCTCCACACCTTAGGCACTGGCAGCATCAGCATCCATGGATGCACACTCCATCTCACTAAGCTAGTCAGTAAGTTGTTGTTTGTAAGAAGTCTCTTACTTGGGATTGTACATTGAAAAAGACTTTTCGTGGTTCAAGTACCCACCTTGCAAATGAGAGAATCTGGGTTCGATTCCCAACAGGGCGAAATGTTAGGCAAGTTTCCTTACTGCACACGGCTGTGTTTACCTAGCAGTAAGTAAGGACCGAGTTGTTAGTTGTTTGGAGATTGCTTTTCTGGGGGTAATAATTCCTTCAAAATAAACAAAAAATAGTTTGATCACTAAATCCATGACTATTTGTGGGACACTGCTATACGCAATTGGCTACTGCATTTTGTATATAAAATATACAGTCAATTCACTTTGCAATGCATTATGTGAAGCTCTTTGAGATGTCTTAAAGACATGATAAGGTGCTAAATCAAATGCAAGGATTATTATTTTGTAAAGTTTACTATACCCTGTATTTCATTTAAAGTGATGTCAACAATGTTTGTTGTTCTTAGCACAACATGCGCAGTGTGTGATCAGCATCAGGTGTGCCCCCCCTCCTGTTACTGCATAGTCCACAAAAGACCCCCCGTGTTATTAACAAACCTGCGATCAACCAAGCCATCTTATAATGGCTTGTACAAAGATACAGATGGCAGCAGAGATGGTCTCAGGTTGTGGTTTGTAAAGGGAGAACTGAATCATGGAGTACATATTCCAGTGAGGTTTTCATGTAGTGATATTGGGAAATCCCATTAGTGTCTGACATTGTATTAGACCTGAGTGGCTGTCACCATGTTGCCACAGCAACAAAACAGAAACACAATTCATTATAGTTTGTCCTTTGCCATTCTTTTGCAATACTTATATCTGACAGGTGCATCAATCTGATAAGTTGTGCACTATTTATACACAGAATCCAGGTTCCATACAGTTAGTCCATCTCCACTTGACAAATTGAAAGTAAAATGTATTTTATGGTTTGTTTTAATTGGGCATATTTATTGCTCTTTCAATGGTTTATTTTCTTTGGTTTTATATTTAAAGTGGCAAAATATGATAAATGTGTATTTAGTCAATCTGTATTTGTTTGGAACCATACAAGGCATCCAAACCTCCCTGGATGACTAAGGAAATCGGGGCCAAAATAAAACAAAAAAAAGAGGCTTATGATAAGTGTCAGGCTCAAAATTCAGAAGGGAACAAAGCAGAATATAGGAAGTGTAGGATAGAACTAAAAAAGGAAGTTAGAGGGGCAAAGAGACTGCATGAAAAACAATTAGCGAGTAAGATTAAGGGGAACCCTAAGGTTTTTTACCAACATATTAAGAGTAAAAGGTTGGTCAAGGAGAGGGTGGGGCCAATTATGGACCTAGGAGGAAATCTCATTGTGGAGGCAGAGGGCATGGCTGATGTACTGAATGAGTACTTCGCCTCTGTCTTCACAAAAGAAAATGATACAGCCAATGCCATGGTATTAGAGGAGAGGGTAGGAGAAATGGATAGAATAATTATAACCAGAGAGGAAGTGTTAAAAAGGTTGACGTCGCTCAAGGTGGATAAGTCACCTGGTCCGGATGGGATGCACCCTAGGTTACTAAGTGAGGCACGGGAGCAAATAGCAGGGACTCTGGCCACGATCTTTCAATCTTCCTTGGACACAGGGGTGGTGCCAGAGGACTGGAGGATAGCTAATGTTACTCCCTTGTATAAAAAGGGGCAGAAGGACAAGCCTGGTAACTACAGACCAGTCAGTCTAACGTCGGTAGTGGGCAAACTTCTAGAGTCCATAATCAGGGACAAGGTAGATCTTCACTTAGAAAGATATAGGCTAATAAAGGACAGTCAACATGGATTTGTTAAAGGCAAATCTTGCCTTACAAATCTGATAGAATTTTTTGATGAGGTAACGGAATGGGTGGATAATGGTAGCGCAGTTGATGTAGTTTACATGGACTTTCAAAAGGCATTTGACAAAGTGCCACATGAGAGACTTATTATGAAATTAAAGGCCCATGGCGTAAAAGGGACAGTGGCAGCGTGGATCCACAACTGGCTGCGAGACAAAAAGCAGAGAGTTGTAGTGAGCGGCTGTTTTTCAGATTGGAGGGAAGTGAGCAGTGGTGTGCCACAGGGATCGGTTTTGGGACCATTGCTGTTTGTAATCTACATCAATGATCTGGACTTGGGTGTACGGAGTACAGTTTCCAAGTTTGCAGATGACACTAAGTTAGGGAGAATAGTAAACAGTGAGGAGGATAGTAGCCATCTGCAAGAGGATATAGACAAATTGGTAAAGTGGGCAGACACATGGCAGATGAAGTTTAATGCAGAGAAGTGTGAGGTGATGCATTTTGGGAGAAGAAATGAAGGGAGGCAATATAGGCTAGATAGTACAATTTTAAATGGTGTAAAGGAACAGAGAGACCTGGGGATTTGTGTTAGTGACTCGTTGAAGGTGGCAGGATAGGAAGACAAGGCTGTTAAGAAGGCATATGGGATACTAGGCTTTATAAATAGGGGTATAGAGTACAAAAGTCAGGAAGTGCTGACTAACCTCTATAGGACTTTGGTGAGGCCTCAGCTGGAATACTGTGTTCAATTCTGGTCACCACACTACAGAAAGGATGTGAAGGCATTGGAAAGGGTACAACGAAGATTTACTAGGATGGTGCCAGGATTGAGGGACTTCAGCTATGAGGAGAGGCTAGATAGGCTAGGGTTATTCTCTCTGGAGCAGAGAAGATTGAGGGGAGACCTAATAGAGGTTTATAAGATCATGAGGGGTTTCGACAGGGCAAATAGAGAAAAACTATTTCCACTCGTGGGTGAATCTGTGACTCGTGGTCACAGATTTAAAATAGTTTCAAGGCACAGTAGAGGGGAGCTGAGGAGAAATTTTTTCACTCAGCGAGTTGTTCGAATCTGGAATGCATTGCCTGAAAAGGTGGTGGAGGCTGATTCGATAACAACTTTTAAAAGGGAATTAGATCTTTATTTAGGGAGAACGGGTCTATTAGGCTATGGGGAGCGGGCAGGGCAGTGGGATTGAATCGCTCTTTTCAAAGAGCCGGCACAGACTAGATGGGCCGAATGGCCTCCTTTTGTGCCGTAAAATTCTATGATTCTATGATTCTAATGCACTGTTATAAAATTGTACCAAAGGCAGATTGAAGTGAAAACTGTGATATTCCTAAACCTGAAATTCCACATATTCTAAACTTAACCAGGAGGCCTATTTTGTCTTAACTTCTAAAACTACACTGTTTGTGGAAAAATCTTAATATGGATGCTGGTTCCTTTTTAAAAACTGTAGAAAAGCAGGGTACAAACCAGACTGAATTGGATTTTCTACAATTATGCACCTTAAATTTCAAGAAAAGATGGTCTTTCAGGCTACGTCTTCTGTTTTTTATTGGGTGGTGGTGGGGGGTGGGTGCAATTGGAGAAGAGGTCAGCTAGGTGACTGACACACGTGGAAACACATCACCGTACTTAAGTGTATCCAAACCAAACTGCATGAATATGTATGCCACTTAAACACGGAAATTTCCCAGTGTTTGAATTGGAAACCCTCTCCCTGAGGGACCGCACCCTGTGCATTTATTTCAAGTGTTACGCTCAGGGAAAGACCCCAGAGTGTGTATCGTTAAGGCATAGTAATTAAACTGTGGCTAAAATAGTACTTTAAAACCTGTCCTCATAATGCATTTTACACTAAAGATCTAACAATGGTTTGTCCCACAGCCAATTCTATTGGTGGCTATTTTGCTTATTTAGTGATGGGCCCAGGCTTTTATTCCCTGCAACTAGAATGGCAATTAGTTTAACTATGAACTTTTCAAATTAATTTTAATGTAAGTCCTTATCCAGCAAAATTATTGCTTAATTGCTGGTGCCAGGGGAAGGATTAGTGATTTTTGCAATCTTTGCTCAATTAAAAACAACTTTAAATATTGCCCACTGAAATTCGGAAAAAATTACTTAGTACTAAAACTCAGGAGGAACACAATTCCCAGGGAATACTGACCAGTTGTGAGCTTGGGAATGGCCAGACCAGAGGTATTCTTTGTTATCTTGTCTAAAGCAGGATTCTTGTGTTGGCTTCATCCACTGATCACGTCACTCTCCAGCTGGCTGGATGTCTACAGCAAAACCTTATCGACTGGATACAGTACTTGCTTCTCATCTGTTAAATGCCTGAAAGACTCCTGAAGGTCCTCTGGAGCTGTTCCTGGGAATAAGGGACACACACTAACCTTTACCAGTCATTTTCTGCTCAGCTGACCATTGGTTTAAAAATAGATGATTATATAACATTCATACCAGTTGATGAGATTTTCCTTTTTACAGAGTAAGTTATTACACAGAAGCACAAAGTAAACTGAAATAATAGAGAAACTGGGCAGTGTGTTTCCAATAGACAGGTTCACACTATTATTAGAAGACCATCTCAATTAGAATATTGCACAACCCCTTCTTGCTAAACATAGTGGTTTTTCATCCTTACATCACTGATCTCCATTAGCTGACATAGTCTCATTTTCGTAGCTGGAAAATAAATGTGGAGGAAATGGACTTCTTCATACAGCAGTGGCTTAATGCTTTGGCTGCAGGAAGCAGGTACCGACAAAGGTATGATTAATGGGCTTAGTGAGGCACAATACCTTAATGTTTTCTGGAACATTGTGGTTAGTAACAAAAGGAGGGGGGCACATTTCAGAAGCTGTGCATTTTATATTGTTAAAAAAAAAGCCTACCTTAGTTTACCTTCATATTTTTTTCTTTCCATTGTTTTCAGCAAACTGTTTTTTCCTGTTTGTAAAATATGAGATGACAAAGAATTACATATAAAGGGCATTTAATATTCTTTCTAATTGTATGTGGTTGTAAAAGATACATGTTATAAAAAGCAAAAAACAGGGGTGTATGGACTCACGTTCAACAATTAGATTCAAGATTCCAGTTTGGAAAATCCTGATTTGCGTTCCGTCAATTCAATTGAAAAAATCTATGAATTTATACTAAAATATCAGTGGTAAATTGGAGTGTGGCTGTGCAACAACACATCACATGATGATATGTAATGTAATATTCAAAACGCATGCTGCGTCTCATTGATGGACTTCAGCCACAACATCATGTTGGTTCACATGGATTGCGCAAGAGGGATTTGCATAGCAAATTGACAAGAAAATCAATTGATTTTGAGAGTTACATTAATAATAATAATCGTTGCATTTCATGTAGCAGTTTATCGGGTCTTCTAGACGTCTCAGGGCACTTCAGAATATATACTGTAAAGTAAATTGACTGCATATTTTGTGGGCAAAATATGGCAAAAATGCAGCAGCCAATTGCACACAGAAATGTTCCACAAACAGTCATGCATTGAGTGACCAATTTATTATTTTTTTTGGAAGGAATTATTACTCCTGGGGAAGCAATCTGCCAATTAACTAACAAGTGGGCTGCTATTTACTGCTGGGTAAACAGAATCATGTGGTAAGGAAACTTGCCCAACATTTTGTCCTGCTAGAAATCAACCCAGGTCTCTCACTTGCAAGGCGAGTGCTCTAATTACTGAGCTAGAGGACTCCACTATAGATGCACCTAAATCTTCCATACCAGTTGTGTAGGATAAGAAAGGACCATTGCATACAACAATAACAACTACAATGACAAAAAATTGTATTTATTTAGCAACACTCACCCAGGGTAGCATCTCTGGGAGCTTACATTATAACTTGTATGCATGAACTCACAGTCAATTCACTATAACATATATTCTGTGAAGCACTTTGAAATGTCTAGAAGACGTGTAAAGCGTTATATCAAATGCAAGAATAATAATAATAATAATTAATTATTATTACAAGAGCAGGATTGGTGTAGTAAAACAAGTAGATATTCATTTAGTGAAGTTTCACGCTACAATAATTTCACTACATGAATATCTACTTGTTTTACTACACCAATCCTGCTCTTGTAATAATTCTTGGATTTCATATCACACTTCTAATGTTGTAACAACTCAAAATGTTTCATACACGATTGTTGTCAAGTCCAGTGATATAGATTTGCGGGCAAATGCATTTATGAAAATCACACACTGCAAGGTCCTACAAATAGTCATTAACATATCTCATGGAATAACTCACTGAACAGCACAGAAGGAGTCCATTTGGTTCATTAAATCTCTGATGTTCTATGAAAGAGCAATCTGTTTAGTTTCACTCCTCTGCCCTTTTTCTGAATACTGAACTTCTATATTTTTCTTTTTCCAATATCTGTCTAATTCCATATGAAAAGCTATTATGGTTTCTGCTTCAATCATAGCATTCAGTAAAGCCTTCTCAGTCAAAATAATCTTCTGTGTTAAAAAAAATTCTCCTTACCTCCCCCTTCGGGTTTTGGTAATAATCCTTATTTTAATGCCCTTTAGTAACTGACTCACCAAACAGTTGACGTACTTTCTCTCCGTTTACCATATCAAAATCCTTCAACTGAAGATAAAATCTCAGACAATGCAGTGCAGTCCCAGGAATGCACTCAAGTGCCAGCCTAGATTGTGAGCTCAAAATTGCTGAGCCCACATAAATACCTGTATATGGTACAGGTATTTATGTTGTCAGGCTTTAATGGTGTCAGATGCTTGTAGTTTGTAAACTAATCACTCCAAACTCTGCCACAATCCCAAACCATATTCAATTCCATTAATCTTGAATTTCATAAATATAATCAAATTGCTGTCATTATATTATGTTTAGATAGAGCACCTCAGATACCCACAGTGAACCACAGTTTAACACACTAATTTGCAAACTTAGCGTTCTGAATAGATTATCAAACAGCCCTGGGGCTTTTGGGCTAATGTCTTAGTTCCAAACAATGATGAGTAGGCTCTAAAACCTTGCTGTAACTGTGAATTTGATTTGATCAGTTCAAAGCCAAACTATCTGTATAAGTTAATTGCAGAAAACTTTTCACAATTCAACAATGTTAATCATATGGAGAGGCCAGATGGAGTCTTGTAGGAAATTGGATGGGTTGGCTAGAAGACAGATGGTCTAAACCTTTCTGAAATTGATAGTACGTAATAAAACTGATTTGGGAAAAGAAAATCTCACACTGGGATCTTGTTGAATGTTCCACTGAAGTTAGCATTGATGTATGTTTTTACAACAATGTAGAGGAAGCTTTACTTTTCATTTACTCATTGTATATCCTATTGATGACACTGGGTACCAAGATTGGAAAACCATTCTGCCTTCAGCTCTGAATTGACTGTAATATTAATATTATAATATAATAGTTATATTATACTCATGTCCTGAACTGATAGTTATGCAATAAAGTTATATTATCCTATTAAAGTATGTTTCCCAGCACTTTGGAACGTCCTCCCGATGTGAAAGGCATTCTATAAATGTCATTTTGTTGTTGTTGTTGCTGTTTCAGTACAGATATTTTGGTGAAACAATGCAATGTTTCATAGCAGATTTGATGTGTTCACATTGAATGTATTTTGCACCACTTTGTTTACCTACAACAACAACAACAAAATGTTACTTATAGAGCGCCTTTCACGTCGGGAGGAGATCCCAAAGCATTGAACAGTCAGGTCAGGATCCGAGGGGGGGAAGGAGAGTAGAAGAGGTGGAAGAGTAGGAGGGGAGCAGAAGGCATGGTCGAAGAGGAAGGGCTTGAAGGAGGAAAAAGAGGAAGTGAGGCGAAGGGATTGCGGGATGGAGTTCCACAGTGTGGGAGCAGAGATGATATACATGATTTGAGGTACCATTTCCAATATTCCTTAAACCATTGCTTGTCTTAAGCAGACTCACACTTATCTCTACAATGAACATGTGGTTCCTGATCTCTGATCCCATTCAAACCCAAGACATATATACTATATAAAGGTAGTTTTCCAATCTAGGCTGTGGGGATGTCGTAAGCCTAATTCAAAAAACAACAAAAGTAGATTTGTAGAAAGCCTTTCATGTCAGGGGGATGTCGCAAGGCGCTGAACAGTCAGGGGTCAGGACCCGAGCATGGTGGGGAGTGGGGGGTCAAGGTTGGTATGAGGGAGGGCAGAGAGCTAGGACAGTGACTGAAGGCACAGTCGCAGAGGAAGGTCTTGAGACCAGACTTGAAGGAGGCAAGGGAGCAAGCAAGCCAAAGGGATTGTGGGGTGGATTTCCAAAGAGAGCAATTCAATGAGAGTATTGATATTAATAGAAGAACACCAATGTCAATGCTCCATACATGGATTCAGAAACAACATTCTCATGGTCCAGATCAGGGAACCAAGTTTCTACAGTCATCAGGTTCCTATCTTTTATTAAATCGGCCAGCTGTCAGCTGATCTGAAGGAGCAGATTTGTAGGATTACAGACTGGGAGCAGTATATTCATTACAGGTGTAAGTGAGGGAGAATGTATACAGCTTTGTGGATATTCCTAAACACACTCGTTGTGCAATTTAAACAAGGAATTGCTTAAGGAACACCAGAAATTTCAACCCAATATGTTTATCAAGAGCTCAAGCTGAAAAAATACACCATCTACAAACAGCCTCATTTAGAACAATACTTTAGCTGTTAGTGGATCCTTTGCGGTCTGAAAACTAGGTCATAGAAAATTAAGAGTGAAACTCTACCTTGCTGTTCAGGTACATTTAAGGTATGATGGTTTGCTGTAGAATAGCCTTGTTGATTACTAAAGCCACTGTGATAATTATCAAAATAAACACTTATTTGATCCATTTAAATTGTCTTGAATTAGAAACAAAGGAGTCTTTCATTAAAGTATTTATCATCCAAGTACCTGCATTTTTCTTCACAGGTCTGAATTGCCTACAGTTACCAAGCTACCATAAGATCATGTGACTCCAACAAATGTTGGTCAGCAAGATACTGACATTTAAATAGAGCTATCGTAAGCAATATGTTCTTTTTACCCTTTAAGGTGCATTATGTGTTGCCAGGTAAATAATGATAATAATAATTGTTTCATTTGACTTAGTGCCATTCACATTGCAAGGACATCCGATAGCCCTTTACAAGACTTACTGTAATAGTGGAGTGAGTGTACATGTTGTGGATGAACAATAGATTGTAAATTGAAATAAAACGGACGATAAAGGAATACAATTTTGTGGGTGTTTTTCATTCGGAAATAGTCACTGGTGCTTTCTGTCCTTTGGTGAAGAATAGAGGAATGATCCTAGTCAGGTTCCACTATCTCCTATCTCCCAATACATTGCCTTCACAATTCCGCTCACAATCCAGCTTTCCCCCACGATTGGCGGGCGAGCCTTCAGCCGCTCTGCCCCCAACCTTTGGAACTCCATCCCGCATCTCTCACCTCACTACCCCACCTCGGTGGCTGAGCTTTCTACTCTCTGAACCTACCTCCCTAAACTACTCCGAATACACCACTTTGTCAGTAATCTCGCTCTATGACCCCAGAGTTTTGATTTAGGATAAATTACATACTGGTGAAGCAGGAAGTGCTCTTGAGAGGTTGGCTTTGAGGCTAGAAGCCTATCTCATAATTTTACTGAGCAGAAAATTCTCCATACAATGTTGTCTTAAAATACCTGCTCCTATCAGCATCACAACAGATCACAACAGATGTAATAAAGCAAGGAGTAAATGGAAGAACTGTGAAGGTTGTAATCTCTCATGGTTTAGTCACGATCCTCTTAATCTTTGATTGTTTGTCATATGATTTAACCTGAACCCATCAGTGAGATTACTGCTTTGTAGTCATTCCATATTATCCATTATAATTGCTTTATAAAATGAATTTAAGTGCTCATCAAGGTGAAGTGTCAGTGCTGGAGAATCAAACATTTTTTCCTCTTTGTCAGTCATGTGTGCATTAAGCACTCAAAGATCGTGTATTGTGAGCGATTGGCAAACGCGGAATAAATTCCCCTTTACTTTAATACAATAATAGCCCTAAACCCTCAACTTCCGAAAAATACTATCTCATTAACCAACATGTAACTTTCCTTTTTCCTCCTCTATGAGCAGCATTGCCAAGTTGGTACTAAATTAAGGGCAGTTGTGCTATGAACTAATGCCCACTAATAGCTTTGATCCTGCAACTCAGGGCGAACCTTAGTCAAGTTTCCTTACTCCACACACACATACCTCTGTTTACCTAGCAGTAATAATAATAAGTTGCATTTGATATAGCATTTTTCACATCTTTTAGACATTTCAAAGCGCTTCACAGAATATACTGTAAAGTGAATTGACTCTATATTTGTGAGCAAAAAGCAGCAGCCAATCACGTACAGCAATGTCTCACAAACAGTCATAGATTGAATTGACCAATTTATCATTGTTTTTTGGGAGGGATTATTAATAGGTGTGTGGAGTAAGGAAACTTGCCCATGGTTTGGCCCTGCCTAGAATCATACCCAGGTCTGCAATGTTGTTTATATTCCGACTCAGAGACAAGCGTGCTTCTGACTAAACAGGGCTTACATGGACCACACACCCCACATTGAATGAAATAGTATTAAAAATGGATTCAAGTGGCATTGTTGTATCAAAATTAATATTTCACTGTGTGGTGGAGAAATATTTCCACAACTGAGATACAAATCATGAATATAGGTTATTATATGGCTACTGCTGTGTTTCAGCGTTTAAATTTTCCAGATCCATGAATATTATACATTTTACAGTTAGTCATATCCAATTTACACAGTGATAGCACCAAGAAATAGCAGAATATTTTACATTATATTGGATATTGTAAAATATGATGTAAAATATAGGGCATGTTTCTTTTAGTACATTTTTCATGATTTGGAGAGTTACCAGAAAATATACACTTGAAGTTTCTGATCTTATTGGGATGAGATGGAATATTTTACTCAGAAAGTAGCTTTGGTTCTTTTAAACCTGCAAGTGTTTGAGCCAAAATTTGCTTTCTGGAAAGGAAGTGGTGGCAGAAAAGTAACGAAGAGAAAGAGAGAAATGCAGACAACAACAACAACAACAACAGCTTGCATTTATATCGCACCCTTCATGCAGGATAGCATCTCGGAGCTCTGACTTCATACGGAAAAGGACATTAACAAGAGACAGATATTAAAGAAAGAGATTCCGAGGACCAGGGAAGCTTCTTTCTAATATAAGAATTGTAAGAAACTTGTGTCAACCTATCATATGTGCTGTCCTACCTCCTCACTAATCAATCCAATTTCTCTGTTCTTTCACAACGCTCCTTATATCACTGTTCTTTGAATGCCCATCTCAGTATTTGCTCCTTAAATAATACAATTGACCTAGTTGTTGAAGAACTCCACATTCTGACAACTAAAGCATGCTCTAAAACAGCACATTTTAAATGCTGTTTAGAGTTGATTCCCTACTTGCCGATTCCCCAAACAGCGGCAATAAATCTATAAATAAATATTATGCTATGCTTCACAAGCTGAGTAGCTTGGTGCTTCATTTCCATGTGTAAAATTCAGAAGATTCCAGTCAGCCAAGTGGTCACACTTGTATATAAGCAACCAGATTGACTGAATTATTGTCAAGTGCTGCATTCAAACTGACATAAAAGAGTTTATCACTGAAGGGCAGACATTGTCTAAATCCACTAGGACAACCGTTGTTGCTGAAGGGCCTGTTTACTGATCCTTTTAGCAGTAAGATTCATCACAAACATCACAGATTGGTTGAATAATTGAGGATTCAGAAGAGAGAAAGAATCAACAATAAAAAATCAGCCAGGGAAGGACCAGCAATCTCTACATTTGGTGCAAAGAACCAATACAACTCTGGCCCAAAGCATAGAGATACAGGAAGTGTGTTTGTGCATTCAAATTTCCACACATAGATTTTGGGACACACAACTTTCACTTCCCTTCAGTAATGCTTGAGAACAATATAAATTATTGAGCCCTTTTCTAACTTTCTGAGAAAAATATCAGTGCCTAATAGGGAACGGCGATTAATCGGTTTTTCGATTAAACCCGATATGATTTTCAGATCGGTATGCCGATATGGTGATTCTAAAAAAACTGTTATATCGAGAGATTCGATTTTAAAAATATACATCGATATATTTTTAATATCGTTCCTGGCAATATACCAATATTGTTGGTATTATCAGTGTAATGCGATCTGTTCCAGCTTACCTTGTCGCCGGCATTGCAACCTCCTAGATCTAGAGCATGGAATGCGCGTACATTCGGTGCGCGCGCAGAATTAACGGGCGCGCACATCCGATGCGCACGCACACTTTACTGTGTATACTCGACGTGAGTCGTGGCGTCTTAACAAAGTCGCATCGCTGAAAATTTACCTTTCTCATCATGGGGAAAAGAAGTCCTGTATGGGACTACTTTGAAAACAATGCAGTCAGTAATGGTGTGTATAGATGTACAGTTTGCAAGGTCTTGGTTAAGACATCTAATTCGAGCACGAGCAACCTGCGACAACACATTAAGCAGCACCACTCCGCCCAGCACGCTGCCCTCAGAGCGAAATCATTGTCGACAACAGCAGGAAGTCGAACCAGCGCTTCGGAGAAAGCGACAGGTAGTGGGGCCAGTGCAGCTCAAACAATTCCTGCTTTATTTAAGAGGAGAACATTGTACCAGAGAGGGGACAAAAAGTGGCAAAGTATCACGAACGCTGTCACTTTTTGCATAGCAAAGGAGAGCTTGCCAATGGCGAAGGACATTAATTCAGACTTCAGACTACATAAAAATAAGTGGCATTTTGTGGCTGTAAGTGTTATTTTTGTGTGTGAGAGAGTTAGAAGCCAGATTATCACTGCTTCTATGTGTGTGTCTAGTCAGACACACACATAGAAGCAGTGATAATCTGGCTTCTAACTCTAACAGTCAGACTGTCTGTCTCTCTCTTTTCTATTGTAATAGATCTCATTTACACGTGGACATTACATGCTAGTTTCAAGCAAGAAATGGAGGAGAATAAATCTCTAGATTTTGTTTTTGGTGTGTGTGTGTTCTATTTTGTGTTTAGAGATGGAGGGAGAGAAGGAGAGGGGGAAAGTTGGGAGAGAAGGAGAGAGGAAGAGAGGAGAGGGAGGGAGAGAATGAGAGGGGGAAAGGAGGGAGAGAAGGAGCGAGGGGAAAGGAGGGAGAGAAGGAGAGAGGCGAGGGAGGGAGGGAGAGAAGGAGAGGGGGAAAGTTGGGAGAGAAGGAGAGAGGAAGAGAGAAGAGGGAGGGAGAGAAGGAGAGGGTGAAAGGAGGGAGAGAAGGAGCGAGGGGAAAGGAGGGAGAGAAGGAGAGAGGAAGAGAGGAGAGGGAGGGAGGGAGAGAAGCAGAGGGGGAAAGGAGGGAGAGAAGGAGCGAGGGGAAAGGAGGGAGAGAAGGAGAGAGGGGAGGGAGGGAGAGGGGGAAAGTTGGGAGAGAAGGAGAGAGGAAGAGAGGAGAGGGAGGGAGAGAAGGAGAGGGGGAAAGGAGGGAGAGAAGGAGTGAGGGGAAAGGAGGGAGAGAAGGAGAAAGGGGAGGGAGGGAGGGACAGAAGGAGAGAGGGGAGGGAGGGAGGGAGAGAAGGAGAGAGGGGAGGGAGGGAGAGAAGGAGAGAGGGGAGGGAGGGAGAGAAGGAGAGGGGGAAAGGAGGGAGAGGAGACAGGGAGGAGAGGAGGGAGAGAAGGAGAGGGGGAGGTAGGGAGCAAACAACATCGTATAATTCAACAGACCTTGACACCAACATTACAAACTTTCTGGACCTAGAGCACGCATTTCGAAATGTGCGTGCACCGCGACTGCGCGTGCACCATAAATGCGCGCGCGCCATCAATGCACGCGCACTTCGAGCGCATGCGCAGTATAAAAACTCGATAGATCGGTTTAAGCAGGTATGAGCAAACCGATATATCCATATCCGGAAAAATCCCATATCGCCGTTCCCTAGTGCCTAAACATTCAGAGCTGATGGTATACGAGCACAACTAGAAGTAGTATCACACTGCATTTCACTTGGTTGGACGTCTGTACAATCCACTTTTGTCACTAGTGGTGGTAAATGTCTGAAAAAAATGCTATGCTATCCACCTTTCTGTGCAAAACAAAGGCATAAACATTTTTAAAAAATACTTAACCAATTTATAAATGATTGGAGAAAAAATTGAGCACATTGAACCATTCTTAAAAACAACTGAATTCAAGAAGCATATTAATTTACATATTCTAACGCATGTGCTAACATAGCATATATTTACGCATTTTTAATTGATATTGGCTGAGGAAATTGAATTATTTCAAAATCAAATATACTGTATACGTAACGTGTTGGAGGAATCAAGAAAGAAGTTAAAGTCTCAGAGGAAATATCAGTTATTATCTTAACTGACCGTTAGGTTAAATAAACCTTTACTTTGCTCCAGATTCTATTATAATGCCAATTACATACACTTGGTTATGCAATGAATATTAGACAACAGTATAACCACAAAACTATTACTTGGAATGATAAATTATATTTTAGAAGTGTTTATGGATACTCTAACTCTTAAACAACTTACTGCTGTGTTTCTTGCAGTGGCTCAAAAATACATACACATCCTGAGCGAGGAGGTTGAACACAAACCAGCAACAGACACCTTTAGAAATCATAGAGCCACCGAGAATGATGTAGCATGGGAAAAGGCTCATCAGCCCAATTTGTCTTGATGGTGTTTATACTCTTTTGTTTGGCCAACCATGTGTCATGTGGAAACCCATCACTACGCTTAAAGAGTATACAACCCAAAATAGGGATTCCATGCAGCCCACCGACACATGGAAAATCCAGAGATAGATTGTTGGGGCTTTGGCTTGCAGGGTTAGCAGGAACTGATGGAATGATTCCATTCCCTTAGTTATTGGTCCACCAGATGATATACATCTAGAATACGTGAAAGGGGCTGTATAAAATGGAAGGGTTATTATTATTATTACTCTATTGCCTTCTGCGCAGCAAGTTCCTCTTAAATTATTGATGCTTTCTGCTTCAACCACAGCTCCCACGTTAAATATGTTAATGAGAGGGTACCCAGGTACCAAGCCCACATTGGGCTTGGTACCTGGGTACCCTCTCATTAACATATGGCCCCCACATTGGTACCCAGGTACCAATGTGGGGGCCATATGGGTCCCATATGGGCCAAAATATGGGTCCCATATGAAGAGGCCCTCATGGGCCCCACAGGATTCTGCACCCAAGATTCATATGGGACCTATATGGGCCAGCCCAGATAACCCATATGGGTTAGATCAGCGGGAAATCTGGGTAAACTATGGGTGAAATATGGGCTATCCCATACGGACATTACATGGGGAAAATATGGGTCAAATATGGCCTATCCCGTATGGGCATTACATAGGGCCCATGTGCGCCAGCAGTATATGGGCAGAATATGGGCCATCTCATATGGGCATTATATGGGATTCACCCGGGGCCCATGTGCGCCAGCAGTATATGGGCAGAATATGGGCCATTCCATATGGGCATTATATGGGGTTCATCTATGAAATTGGAAAAAAAATAAATCACCATATATTGCTAATGTGATGCTGACTAACATCCTACTCACATGGGAACACATGAGAAATCTCAATAAAATGCTTGTTTACAGTGATTTAAGAATCTTAAGATCCGTTATTCTTGCATTTTGTGGCTTATATAACTGTGATTGGATGATAAGTGCAATCAACTTTTTGACCATATACCATTTATACCTTTTCTAGTAACCCAAAAAGAGAATTTAACGAACAATTTGATTGGATAAAAGTCGCAAGAATGAAAGATAGAAACCAATAGAATAATGTGTATGTTTTTAATAGCAGGGGTAATGTTTTGGATGTGTTGTGCTGTTTGTGTTCAAATGGGCTGAGAACTTCCTCCCTTGCCTAAATGTACATTGTGCATGGCCAAATGACACCTTTTAAGTGATGTCATGTACTCTCACAAAAAGATACTTGCTTAACAATAAGTCTCTCCTGCCTTTACTTTGACCTGCATGGATTCAACTGCGGGGTTTCCACCCAAAAGGTGCAGGAACCAGGAGCCCTGCCCACCCGCTGACATCATCAGCCATTGCCATAGCAACCACAGTCTGACTGACTGACTGACTGGTCCCAGTTCTCACACACACCCTGTGACCTCCGCCATACTCTATGCTGCAAAGTGAATCAAGTGAATTGACTGTTGAAAGCCTTCCATATCTTCTGCTCATATGGGCTTGCCCAGGTTTTCCCCATATGATACCCCCATGGGCCAGGCCAGCCCATATTCTGCCCACATGGGCTTGCCCAGGTTTTCCCCATATTATTCCCATATGGGCCAGCCCATATTCTGCCCATATGGGCTTGCCCAGGTTTTTCCCACATGATACCCATATAGACCAACCCATATGGGATACATATGAGTTGATCCATGCCTATATGGCCCGGGTCATGCCCATATTGGCCCCACATGGGCTTGCTACCTGGGAAGCTACAGGAGTTCAATAGATCTGTTATTATCTATCTAATATTTATGTCTGCTTGTTTTGGAATCACCAAGAAGTGGAAACATCATATCAATGTTCAACTTAATAATAATAATCCTTGCATTTGATAGAGCACTTTTCATGTCTTCTAGACATCTCAAAGCGCTTCACAGAATATACTGTAAAGTGAATTATATTGGTGGGCAAAACGCGGCAGCCAATTGCGCACAGCAGTGTCCCACAAACAGTCTTGGAATGAAATGGATTCATTATTAGGCATGTGGAGTAAGGAAACTTGCCCATGGTTTTGCAATAGTTTTGAACCAACTTAGTTTATCAAATAGTAATTATCATTGTATTTGATATGATGCCTATAACGTTAAACTTCCGAAAATGATTCAAAACATTTCTGTGACATGCATGAATCTGTGTTTGTGGGTTAAAATGGTTGTTAGATTGGAGTTGTTTGGTGAACCTGAATTAATATCACTACTATCTGAGGACCTGACAATATTATTTAACACTGCAATTTGGAGACTGCCGTGAAAAACGTTACCTGCAATGTCACAAATCATATTTTTCATCTTATTTAACATGAGTTGTAATTTTGCATTCTTATTTATTGTAGTGACCTATTTGCCAATGATAGCAACTTAATTCTTAGTGGTCAAAGTGTCTTAATTCTCAATTATTACAATTTATAATTATTCTCAATGGACAGTGATCTTAATGCCAACTGGTTACCAATGATTCGTTATCAATAGTCAACAATGATCTTCATTCTCAATGATCTGTTATTATCTATCTAATATTTATGTCTGCCACAAGGCATAGTCAAAACATTACAGTGCTTTACAGGATTTAATGTAGCCTGTAGTGTCTGTAAAATTTGTAGGTGACATGGCAGCCAATTTACACTCAGCAATATCCCACTAAGAGCGATGAAGTGAATGACCAGTTTTATTTGAGGGATAGCTGGCCAGGGCACCGGGAGAAGCTTCCTTCTCTTAAAATTATGAATGTCTGTGTCAGAAAAAATGACAATTTCCATTCAGTTCCTGCAATGTATGGTTGTGGAGGTCATCTGTGTCACCTATGTCTCCACATGAATCACAAAGATATTTTGGGATCGGAATTTTCTTCCTATTTTCTTCGATTGCTTGCCATAGGCATTCTAGCTCTGAGTGGCTTTTTAACACTTTGAGATGTTTTCTGCAGCTCTCACTAACTTTACGAGCTACAACAACAACAAATTACACTTATAAAGTGCCTTTCACGTCGCGAGGACGTCCCAAGGCGCTGCACAGGAGGCGTGTGACCCCAGCTGAGAGGGGAGTGTATGGGAAGGAGTGAAACAAGTAGGGGAGGTCGAAGAATTCGGGGTGGAACAAAAGGCACGGTTGAAGAGGAAACAGATTACTAGCTATACCTGTTGCAGCTTTGCTTGCAACCAAAGGATCTAATAACCCTTACCATCCC
Organism: Hydrolagus colliei; assembly: GCA_035084275.1. NCBI lineage: Eukaryota > Metazoa > Chordata > Chondrichthyes > Chimaeriformes > Chimaeridae > Hydrolagus > Hydrolagus colliei. The sequence continues at coordinate 141,465,531 of CM068742.1, read as the reverse complement.
TCCTTTTTCCTTAAAATCTTCCTTATTTATCACCCTCTCAAACTGCCTGGTTCCTCCATTCCGGATATCTTCTCCCTCCTCTCTTCTCTTTGCCTCTGCACTGAATACCTAGTCATAATTGGTGATTTCATCCTCCACTGAACTCTCCTTACTCCATCTCCATATAACCCTCCATATAAACTCCCTGACCCACAACTGTGACCACCCCCTCAACCTTGTTATCATTCAGGGCCTTGACATTTCCGGTCTGTCCACTGTTATATCAGGCTAACTCAGATCATTGCCTCATCTTCCTCTCCTCCATCATCCCCATGATCTGTTGCAAGCCATGAGCTATTTTTTTCTATCCTTGGAAAAAGCATCCCCCCATGTCCCTCAAAAACGTCCACTTCCTCGGATCTCTTCTCCCTCTAGCCTTCCACCTGCACCGATCCTGATGCAGCCGTCAAGCTGTTAATGATCGCCTCTCTGTAACCCTCAACTCCCTTGTCCACCTGAAAATCTCTGTTTCTCAATCTACCTGCTCCCCCTGGTGTTACAGTCACCTCAACTCCCTCAAAACTAAAAACCAGACCCTCGATCTCAAGTGGCACAAATCTAACTTCACAATCCACCACCACCTGTCACTCGAGCATCTCCACATCTATCACCTCTTCTTCTCGCAGGCAAAACTGTTTTAGAATACAAGGGTATTCTAAAACAATCTTGGAGGCAAAATACAACACAAAGGCACTCTCCTCTACCATCAATCAGCTGCTCTATGCACCTCCCAAGCTGCCTCCACCTTTACCTCAGATGGCAAGTGTGAAGGTGTCCTTGACTTTTTTGTGTCTAAGAGTGAAAATATCCATTTGGCTGCATCCTCCTCCCTTATGTCTCCTTCCATCTAAACTAATCCCTCCTTTCACCACAGCCTCTACCTCATTAACTCCCTAAACTACTTAGCAACGATTACTCCCCCTACCCCCGCCCCCCCTCTCAACCACCATCTCCCAAATTAAGTCCACACCCTGCTGCTCATCACCCAACTCGCTTTCTCCTCTGTTTGCTGCTGGCCAACACAGTCAAACACTTGTTCTCCTTAGGTTCTGTTCCTCTCCCCATTAAAACTGCTGTCATCATTCCCATCCTCAAACAACCCAACCCTGACTACTCAAACCATATAATTTACAATGCCATCATCAATCTGCTCTTCCTTGCCAAAGTTCTGGAATGCATTGTTGCTAACCTCTCCATCCACTCCCTCCTCGAGCTGTACAGGTATGAAGTCTGGGGTTGCAGTACAGCCTTTTGCATTTGTTGTTCCTCTGACCACTTAGTTCAATGCTTTGTGCTGTCTGCAGAAATGCAGTTTAGGCACAAGGATGCATTGGCATATCAATCTGAATATGGCTATGAACTATTACTCTGTCGATAATTTTCATTTTGACTGAAGATAGCTTTTGTGACATTGGCACTTGTTAATTCAGTGAACCATTTTTCTGTATATTAAAAAAAAAGAAAATGCTGGAAATGCACAATAGGAGCATCCAGTGTGTGTTGGAAGAAGATAGGCTAAATGCCTTGTGTTAGATTTGTCAATGGAACAATTAGGCTGGAGGTAAGGTTTTTTGAGGTGGAGGATAATTATAATCCTTGCGTTTGATGCAGCACATTATCAGTCACTGGAAAGTTAGCCATGAAGAATTCTCTATTCACAAATTATTTTATGTATCTTGCGATTCAGACTCTATAACCATCTCCAAGTCAATGTTAGAAATGGTGAAAGCACTGTTTGTTTCCATAGGATGGAAAAGCTGTCAATGTGCCTTTACTGTCTCCAACATGGGCCACTCTTCTACATATAATAATAACAATGCTTGCATTTGATATAGTGCTTTTCATGTCTTATAGAGTGTTATTGACATTGACTATATGTGTTCTTGTGTGAAAAATGCTATTCTTTTATCTGCAGATATGCTGAAATAGCATTAATCTGTGACATTCTACTGCACTTTACTTTCTGAATAATGTAACCAGAATCCATGTAATAGATTTTTACTGATATAAAGGGAGGGACTATTTCCCCCAAAATAAATTCTACTCCAGATCAATTTAAATATATCCCTTAATTTGAGTAGCAGCACTGTTTGGTTGAAAAAGAAACAGAATAGGATCAATAACACATGCCTAATAATAATCTGTCCTAAATAAATAATCAATCCACGACTGTTTGTCGTGGATTGAAATGACCAATTTTATTGCGCACAGCACGACTGCTGTGCGCAATTGGCTACCGTGATTCGTCCACAAATATACAGGCAATTCACTTTACAGTATATTCTGTGAAGCGCTTTGGGACATCGATAAGATGTGAAAAGTGCTATATCAAATGCAAGGAATAAAAAAAATGTTTTGTGCTTTTCGTTTGGACAGTTTGGAGATTAACTGTTTGATGGCAACAATATTCGAAGGGTCACAAAATGGATGTTGAAATGGAAATATTCAACCCAGTTTCTAAGTATTGTATTGTAGAACCTGTGCCAATATCACTCCATTTAGCAGCAAGAGGAAGTTCTCACCTTTTTTTCATTTACAGATGGTCATATCTGTAGCTGTTTGAGATGGAGGCTGAGCGATAGCAGCTAAGTCTTAAAATTTCACTTTGTCTCAGATAACTTGCTGTTTTGTCTTAAAATCTAAAATTGTGCATAATAGTGGAAAATTCCTAAATTCAGTCTTCACTTGTAAATTATTTAATGTAATAATAATTCTTGCATTTGATGTAATGCTTTATCACATCTTCGAGTCATCTCAAAGTGCTTCACAGAATACACTGTAAGGTGATATTGTGGTCGAAAATTGAATTTTCCAGCAGTTCTAAACAAAAATCTTCTAAATCAATCTAAAATTTAATTATTTCAATATTACTATAAGGTCTAACATGTTAAAGCAAAAAGTGTTGAAGCTTAAAACTAAGTGAGATTTGAGGCCTCATTTGAGATGGAGAAATATTTGCAAGTAGCGCTGAACACAGATCAACTGCCCATCAACAACAACAACAACAACAATTTACATTTATAGAGCGCCTTTCACGTCAGGAGGACGTCCCAAGGCGCTGAACAGGAGGCGTTTGACCCGAGCTGGGAGGGGAGTGTTTGGGAAGGGGTGAAACACGAAGGGGAGGTAAAAGAGTTCGGGGTGGAACAAAAGGCACGATCGAAGAGGAAAGTCTTCAAACCGGCCTTGAAAGAGGAAAGGGAAGAGGCGAAACGGAGGGATTGAGGGATGGCATTCCATAAGGTGGGAGCGGAGAAACTGAAGGCCCAGCCTCCGATGGTGGGGCGGTTCGGGCGGGGGGCTTGGAGCAGGCCAAGTCCTGTTGAACGGAGGGTCCGGGTGGGCGTATAGGGGGAGAGTAGATCGGTTAAGTAGGATGGGGTAAGGCCGTGTAAGGCCTTGTAGGTGAGGACGAGGATCTTAAACTCGATCCTCTGGAGGATGGGGAGCCAGTGGAGACGGGCGAGGGTGGGGGTTATGTGGTCGCGGAGGCGGGTGCGGGATAGTACACGGGCTGCAGAGTTTTGGATGGCCTGCAGCCTGTGAATGGAGGAACTGGGGAGGCCGACTAGGAGAGAATTTCCGGAGTCCAGCCGTGAGGTGATGTATGCATGTATGCATGCACTGATGTAAAATATTTCACCCTTGTTTAAGTGAATTGTTGCTGTTTTTAGCAAATATAGGGTATGGTATATATTAGAAGGTCACTGCAGTTAATAGAGAAGTTACAGTTGTTAGCCCGAAACTATCTTAATGCCCCTTTTTTTTACAATGTTAGCAGCTGAGCAATATTGCTTCCAGCATTAACGTGATTGGGAGCAAGAAGCCTGATGGATACCTCTCTCTCCTCATATGCAGCAGCCAGAGATAAAGAGAGTTCTGTGAAACAGAATGAATGTTTCATTCTTTAATAACATTAGAAAATGTAGGTTCCAAAAGACCGGTTTCTACAACACCTGGTACCAGGAGCAGGTGTTTCACTTAATCAGGAATGTTGTTGTTTTGTTCATTTGGCTTAAATATCAAAAGGACTTGATCATATTACAGAGTGAAGGTTATACAATTTGTCAGTGCCATCTGAACCCTGCATTATTATCTCCTGAAAGCACACTGTCCTGCTTTCCTCATTACAACATGTACTGTTGTTGATTGCTGGGGCACTTTTGCGTTGTCTTCTGACAGTTTTTCTTGCCCAGTGAGGGGTGTCACGACCAACAGCAGAAGCAGGCAGCAAATGATGACAAACCTCAACACTGATTTTAACATGAGGCTGTTACTACACATGACCACAGTTGTGGTGATGTTTGACGGTGCATGTTAATCAATGAACATCTCACTTCTCTGAGGGAAGCATTAGTTTGTATCTAAAATCAGTTTTTGAAGTTAATATTGAGCAGAAAGTCATCAAATAGAATTCCAAGCAATCAGGTGCCCCAGTGGGTGGATGGGGGTGGGTGGGGGTACCTCTGTGTCAGGACAATTGTGGCCCAACTTCACATGGTCGTAGCCTTAAAATAATTGTCTTCAAATTTAAGATTGTGCAGAATATAATTCAACAAAAACAAAATTACATTTATAGAGCACCTTTCATGTCAGGAGCATGTCCCAAGGCGCTGAACAGTCAGAGACTAGGATCCGAGCACGGGGGTGGGGGGTGGCAGGGTAGGAGTAAGGGGAGGGAGGGAGAGAGAGGTGGGACGTTGGCAGAAGGCACGATCGAAAAGGAGGGTCTTGAGACCGGCCTTGAAGGAAGCAAGGGAGGAAGCAAGGCAAAGGGACTGTGGGATGGAGTTCCAGAGTGTCGGGCCAGAGGGGCTGAAAACCCAGCCACCGATGATAAGGTAGGTGAGGCGGGAGACATGGAGCAGACCACAGCACCCTAACATGAGCCAATCTGGAGGGCCTCAATCTTGCTGACATTCAGCTGGAGAAAGTTCTCCCTCGTCCAGGGCTCTATGTCAGACAGATAGGCAGGCATCAGGACGCTAGTGGTCCTGGAGTTAAAGGTGGAAGCGAAGAGATAGATTTGGGTGTCATCCACATACATCGGAAAATTTACCCCATGGCTGCAGATGATGCAACCGAATGGGAGCATGTAGAGGGTGAAGAGGAGGGGACCAAGGACAGAGCCCCGAGGAAAGCCGCATGAGACAGTGTGGGGCTGGAGGAAAATCTGTTGACAAAGTGGAGATGGTGTGAAAGATAAAACCTGAACCAGTCAAGGACAGAATCTTGAATGTTGTGGTGGGAGGAGAGGCGGTGGAGGAGGATTGTGTGGTCCACGGTATCGAAGGTGGCAAATAGGTCGAGATTGTCAAGGAGGCAGAGGAAGCCCGGGTCATAAAAGGTCAGCATATCATTTTTGTCCTCGACCAGAGCAGTTTCCCTGCTGGGGGCAGCACGGAAGCTGGAGGGGCTCGTGGAGGGAGTGGGATGAGAGGAAAGAGCAAAGCTGGGAGGCAACGACTCTTTAAGGACCTTCAACAGAAAAGGGAGGTTGGAGATGGGCCGGTAGCTTGAAAGCTGTGAAGTGTCAAGGGAAGGGTTCTTCAGGATGTGGTTGATATTGGCTGTTTTGAGGCAGGTGAGAACGATGCCGGATGAAAGGGACAGGTTGATCGTATTGGCAAGTAGTGGGGCAAGGAGGTGGGGCAAGGAACTAACAAAACTAACAAAGCTAACCTCATGGGATATTTTGTTTGCCTGAGCTATAATGGTATGCCACTTTCTCCATAAAAACATTTTCAAAAGAGCCTCCATAACTGACCTCTCAATGGTGTGAGGCATTTGAGAGGCATCTCCTCAGATCTGAACTTAAAAGCAGAAGTTGCTACGAACACTCAGCAAGTCAGGCAGCATCTATGGAGAGAGGAAAGTGAATTAATTTTGAGGTCGATGACCTTTCCCAGCAATTTCGGTTTTAATATCTGCAGTATTTTGCCTCCTTGGATCTGAATTTCTCCAAGCTGACAAATTTGGCAACAGTGTGAAAATCAAGCCAATCTAGGGAGAGAGTGTGTCTTCAATTCCAAATTGAAATATCCCTAGAATTTTCATCTATATGAAACTCCCATTTTGGTTTAGATACTCTTGGTGATGGGTTACATGGGATGGGATATATATGTTGATGGATTTCTGGATGTATGGATACCAGACAGACCAATAAATTTGTCTGCATATTGCTCTAACGACAGTTTTACAAAAAAATACTGCTGTTTATGTTACTGAAGGAAATTGATTGCTTGGCCAGCTCTTGCGATTTCAATAGTTAAAACCTGCTGCTTGTCAGTAAAGGCATATCAGGTGTGTGACAGTCTGGCTCAGTTGACAGACCTTGCGCCTCTAAGTCAGAAGGTTGAGGGTTCAAGTCCACATTGAGAATTGAATGCACAGTCTAGCTTGATACTGCAACTCAATCCTGAAAGAGTGTTGCATTGTCAGAAGTGACAACATTTGGATAAGACATTAAAACAATATCCTCTCTTGTCTGACATCTCTCTGCCCACACCCCACCTCATTACCCAGCCCTTGCCAAGCTTTGCTAGAGCCCTTTTGCAGAATGGATGAATTGGCTCTCACCCCCGCTAGGATGCCTAAACAAGCAGTGTCAAACACTCCAAGATATCATCTTGATATGGAAGGTGTTTTGGTGTATACAGTAAATGCAAGTTCTATTGCATAACACACTATGTATATCAATTGTAAAGATTATTATTAACATTAAATGTGAAATTATGGCATTTGTAAAACAACAAACGTGCAAAGCAAAGAATTCTCAATAATGTTCCAAAACATTATTGAAGTTATTCCTCAGTACTGTACATTCAATATTTTATCAATTTGATTATTTTACATTTCTTATTTACATTTCGTCTATTAAAATGGATTAACTTCTCACAGACATGAGGTCTATCTTCGCACAGACATGAGGTAAATTTCCAGATGCATGTGGATAACACTTAACACTTCTCCTCCAGCCGTGACCCCAGGTCCACTGATGCTCTGTCTTTTTGCTTCTCATGAATGATTGCCAACTTTCTGCAGCTGATCGTTGACAATATAGTAGCCTTTGCTCCCATCAACTTCTCCTCATCTAGTTTTCAAACTTCTTAACCTCCTTGGCCTATTCGTCAGTCTCACAGAACCTGTGCACAACCTAGATGTAAATTTGTATCTCCACCTGTCCTTCCAACTTCTATGGCTTAGTGGTTAGAGCACTTGTCTTGAAAGCTGAGGAGACCAAGCTGGGGAGACCTGTGTTCAAATCCAGGCAGGTCAGGCAGAAACCTTGGGCAAGTTTCCTTACTCCACACGTCTAATAATAATCCATCCAAAATACCACAATAATAAAATTGGTCAATTCAATCCACGACTGTTTGTGGGACACGGCTGTGCGCAATTGGCTGCCATGTTTTGCCCACAAATATACAGTCAATTCACTTTACAGTATATTCTGTGAAGCGCTTTGGGACGTCGATAAGATGTGAAAAGTCAAATGCAATTTGTATCAAATCAAATGCAAGGATTATAACTCCACATCAGTCCCTGAACGGGACTGTTTTCCTCCACCCCCACTCACATCCAACCAGATCTCACACCCGATGTGGCTGAAATCTTTATCCACACATTTGGCACTTCCTGGCTTGATTTAATGATTTAATGTCCTCCTTACCAGACTCCCCAGCTCCCCCATACATAAAATCCAATTAATTCAAAACTCAGTCATCCATACCAAAGTCGCCCACCACCCCTGCCCACACCCCACCCCAAAACTCAGCCCTTGCCAAGCTTTGCTAAAGCCCTTTTGCAGAATCGATGAATTTTTACCCCACACTACAGTTACTGAAATGACTAAAAATGAAAAAAAACTTGCATTTGATATAGTACCTTCAGCGCTTTGGGACGTCCTCCCGATGTGAAAGGCGCTATATAACTGCAATTTTGTTGTTGTATTTTGTTGTAGCTTTCAAGCCAGGAGGATGCCTCAGAGCATTTAACAGGATATATTTTAAGATGAGGGGCTATGTACTGGAGAAACAAATGCACCTTAACTGGAGTGGAGTTTTAGTAGCAATTAATCTTAGTCATGAATGAAAGAGCAAATGCTTCTTTATGCTTTTTCATCCTTCTCTTAGCTGAAACTGTTTCCGCAAGAACACCTAAAATCACACTTACACAATCAATCCTTTGTCATAAGTGCCGTGCATGACAATTTGTACTTACTGTACTCATTGGAATTTTAATGAGCCATTGTAAATAAATAATGAAGAGCACAGAGACATGGAACAGTTCAGATAACCAACAGCTTGATCTTTAAAACTGTGACTGGAAGCTGACTGACAGTAATTGTAACTCTCCGTATTGTGTTTCAGATGTAGAGATGCTGATAAGTAAGCATCTCGTCTGATGCATGCTATCACATTTTAGTATGAGCTCCTAACTGGGTAAGTGTCAGTTGGCCAATTAATTCCAAAAAGGGGTCTCAGAACAATTTGCGGAGGGATAAGGTTTCTCAATCTGGAGTCAAACATAAACTGTTTCAAGCAAATTAACACGCGTAACAATTGTCTGATAGCCACTGCAAATTTCAAAATACTTATAGACTGCTACAACGAGAGGTCCTTAATATTTAAATTGCAGGTGAAAAAAATAGTAACTTCTTGTTTCCATTCAGCTTCCTGACAAAGGTGCAGCTGTGAAACTTGATGAAAGAAGCAAGGCAATTTATCTGGTCCTTGGAAACAGTGGTTCACAACGGTGACAGTTGTCTACAGGATCCTACTATATCAAGTTTGTTGTAATACAATGTGTCAGTTCATATTGGATATGAGGGAAGGGGAAGGAGAGTAGAAGAGGGGAAAGAGTTAGTGGGGCAGCCGAAGACGGGGTTGAAGAGGAAGGTCTTGAGACCGGCCTTGAAGGAGGAAAGGGAGGAAGCAAGACAGAGGGGCTGTGGGATGGAGTTCCACAGTGTGGGAGAAGAGAGGCTGAAAGCTCGGCCGCCGATGGTTGGACAGTTAGGGCGATGGATGAGGAGTAGGTCTGAGTCTGCTAAACGGAGAGTGCGGGCAGGCTGGTAGGGAGACAGTAGGTCAGAGGGATAGGTGGATGGCCTTGAAAGTGAGCACAAGGATCTTGAATTCGATCCTCTGGGTGAGGGGGAGCCAGTGGAGATGGGCGAGGACGGGAGTGATGTGGTCGCAAAGCTTGGTACGGCAGAGTACACGAACTGCAGAGTTCTGAATGATCTGCAGTCTGTGAAGGGAGGAGCTGGGGAGGCTGACAAGGAGAGAGTTCCCGTAGTCGAGCCTGGAAATGATAAAGGCGTGGACGAGGGTTTCGGCGGCATGGGGGGTGAGGTAGTGGCAGAGTCTGGCAATATTGCGGATGTGATGGAAAGCTGTGCCAGTCATGGAGCGGATGTGGGGGATGGAAGGATAGCTCGGGGTCAAACAAGACGCCCAGATTCTTGATTGGCTTTGAGAGGTGGAGAGAACAGCCTTGAACACTGATATTGTCAGCGCCTGAGGTGTGGAGGCACTGAAGTGAGCCAATCAGGAAAGCTTCCGTCACCACACCACCTTCTCCATTGATTTCTCTCTCTCTCTCTCTCTCTCTCTTTCTCTCTCTCTCTCTCTTCCTGTCTGTGTGTAGATCAGTCAGTCAGACAGCCTCACGGATTGCTGCAGATCCTGGCAGTCAATGCTCCCAAATTTACTCCCCCAACCTTAGTGTCACCCACCACACCACCTTCTGCACACCCCCACCTCCACCCTACATGTCACCCACCTTCTCCAATGATTTCTCTCTCTCTCTCTCTCTCTGTGTCTGTGTGTCTGATCAGTCAGTCAGTCAGACAGCCTCGCGGATTGCTGCAGATCCTGGCAGCCAAACTTACTCCCGTCTGTCCCCATGTTTCCCATAGGGCCCTGAATTTTTTAACCGCGGTTTTACCAACCAGGGAGGTTTTCAGGAACGTATCCCCCGCGGTTGGGGAGGGATACCTGTATCTCAGTTCTCAATTATTCACCTACAGTAAACACAAATTGTTACACACGGCATTTATGTCGAGAATCGCTTCACAGAAGTTACTGTAAAGTGAACTGATTATATTTTGTGGGCGAAACACAGCAGTCAATTGCGCACAGCAGTGTCCCACAAATAGTCGTGGTTTTCTAGTGACAATGTATTTGATGGCTACCACAGCAGCCACCTTGCACACATCAGTGTCTCACAAACGTGAAGTGAATCATCATTTTTTTTTTATCTGGGAGATTGTTGACCAGGACAATGGGAGATACTCTTGTTTCGAATAATGACAAAGGATTTTTAATGTCCATCTGATTAGGCAGACAGGACCACGGTTTAACATCCCAGTCAGACAGCGGCTTCAGCAATGCCGTGCTTCTCAGCACTATCAGTGTCAGCCTGGCTTTATGAGCTCAAAGTCGCGACATGGGATTTGAACTCGCAACCTTCTGCCGCCAAGGTGGAAATTGTGCAAGTTGTTGTTGTTCGGAGGTGACAGTGCTACCAACTCGGCCAGGCTGACAACCCTTTATTACACATTAATACTGAGATTTATATCCATTCCAGCTTTATTCACTTGCTGAGAAAAATAAATTAGGTAAGATATGACAGCCCTGGTCTCTGTGAGAGGAGGAATTGCCACCTGGTCGACGGGAGGTGTTCCCCACATACTGGGCACAAAAACCTGCAGTCGTCAAGGACTCACCTGAAAGATTACAAATGTTTCTTTTTGCCAAATTCCTGTCACATGCTGATAGCGTGATTACAGCTTATGAGTGAAAATAGCAGCAGATGGCAAACTAAAACCGTCATAGAAACAAAGTAATTCTAAATTTATATCCGCAATTTAAAAACACATGCACTGCAATTATGTCATGTACAGATGTTGGAAATGTCCATCAACAATCTGTCCTATGGAATTTCCCAGGACTGAACTTAACTACTTAAAAGGAACTTAACCAAGATTCCCCATCAATCAACCAGAACTTTACATACAACAACAGCAAAATTACATTTGTAGAGTGCCTTTAACATTGGGAGGATGCTTTATAACAACAAAATTACACTGGTATAATTGTATATATTGTATATAGAAACTACAGCACTGTTTAACCTATTTCATATGAATCTTCCTCACATTTTGTGCATTATGGGCTCATGTCCATATTGGGCCCATGTTGCATTAATCACATTTGTTTTTGCTTTCTCAGTGGCTTGCCCGCATCAATACTTTCTAGTTCCTAGTGTAGGCTGCAATGCTGAGGGAGCGCTGCATTGTCAGAGGTGCTGTCCTTCGGACGAGATCATGTGGGTTTAAAAAATTCTATGACTCTTTGAAAAGAGAAGGGAGAAAGGAGGATAGTGACTAGCTAGTCATTTGACATCTGACAAGTGCAGCTTTGATCTCTTACGAGGTAGATGGCAGGTACCAGGAACTCCTGACAGATATCACGATGTACATAAAATGCATGAGAATACAATCTCCATCCTCCTCTCACATCCTTACTGATTGAAGAATGATTGCACCAGTTGGAGATGTGGAGCTTGACAAAGCAGCTGCTTAGCTCTGCGCATTCCAATCAAGTAAGCCATTCCAATCAAGTAAGACCTATCTCCCTTGGCAAAACTTAATTCACAGCAAACTGATTTCCTTTTTAATGACAACAATAACAACTTACAGTCATATAATGCTAGTGGGGAGGGGGTTAGGTAGATGTAAACACCATCGAAGAGAAACGTTTTCAGGTGAGACTTGAAAATGGGGGGAAGCAGCAATGCAGAGGGATTGAGGGAGAGTGTTCCAAAGCTTTGGGATGTACTGGCTGAAAGTGCAACCTCCGATGGTGGAGTGGAGAATGTGAAGGACAAGTAGGAGGCTGGTACCAATTGAACAGAGATTCTCGATGGTGGATTGGGGAGTGAGGAGGTTGGAAAGGTAAGGAGGTGCCAGAGAAAGAACATGAGCGTGAGGATCTTAATTCAATCTGTTTGGTGATGGGGTGCCAGTGGAGCCTGGCCAGAACCAGTGAGATGTGGGTATAGAGTTAGTCCTGGTCAGTATGTGCTCTGCGCTGTCAGATGCCACTGGGATCAGCAAGGAGTGCGTTTGAGTAATCCAGGTGGGAAGTAAAAAATGCATACATGAGAGTTTTGGCTGCATTTGGGGGAAGCTACAGTCGGAGGCAGGCAATGTGGATGAGGTTGAAGAAGGTGGTCCTGGTCAGCAACCAAATGTGGGGGAGGAATGACAGCTGGGGAATAAACCAGACGACTAGGTTAATCACTGGTTTGGTGAGTCTGAGGGAGAGCTTAAGGAGGTTGAGGAGTTCCAATCTTCAGGAGTGAAGATGTTGATGGGGGCCAAAGAGTCTAGCTTTCACCTTGTCCACATTCAGCTGCAGCAAATTTACACTCATCTAGGCTTTATGTCTGCCAGACAAGCTGATAGAACATTGATGGACCAGGAGATGGTACTGGAGGTGGCAAAGTAGATTTGTGTGTCATCCACATAACCTCCTCCCCCACTACCAGAAAAATAATCAATGACACATTTTTCCATCTGACTTGTCATAGTGAGCTTGATGCAATCCAATCAGGAGAGCAGGGAGCAAAACTGGTCACGCCATTTGAATAAATAATAAGACGCTATTGCTAAGGGGAAAAATAGTCTTTGCTGCCCATTACAATTGTTGGCACTGATGGTTTGGCTGTCTATTCGACTGTGAAGGGCATCTCGCCAAGGTCATTCCTGATGTCTCACATGACGTCCACACATGTGCACTTCACAAAAGAGGCCAATTTGTAGAGATTAGCAACAAAAATGTTAATTTGGGGTCTTTTTTTGGGAAGCTGGATTAGTACTTTTATTACAAATAACTGGTTATTAAAATTACATTTTGAATTTACAGCAACTTGGGATGTCCTCCTGATATGAAAAGCACTATGTAAATGCAACTTGTTGTTTTAGAATTTGCCAAATTCTGGACACTCTAAAACATTATATAAAAAGAGCAAATTTAGTCCCAGGTGGAATTTGCTTCCCCATGTTCAATTCCTTTAATAACCAGGTGTTAAGGGAGAATTATTCTACATTGTCTTTCATGTGACATACACTCTTTATTTTTTGTTACCAAATAATAAGATTATGCCTTTGGGCTCTCCTTTTTCCTATCACAGTGGAAGTAATTTGAGCTAAATTCTAATTTTACTCCACATGCCTCTGTTTACCTAGCAGTAAGTAGGAACCTAGTTTGTTAGTCGATTGGCAGATTGCTTTTCCCGGGGTAATAATCTCTTTAAAAGAATATTAATTTGGTCACTCAGATTTTTTTCACGCAGCGAGTTGTTCGGATCTGGAATGAATTGCCTGAAAGGCTGGGGGAAGCCGATTCTATGACAACTTTCAAGAGTGAAGTAGATAGTTATTTCGGGAGGACAGGTTTGCAGAGCTATGTGGAGAGCGCGGGGGAGTGGGATTGATTTGGACAGTTCTTTACAAAGAGCTAGAACAGACATGATGGACCGAATGGCCTCCTTCTGTGCTGTATAATTCTATGATATGCCTTGGAAAAGGAGAGGGATGAGGTGGAGAGTTTAGTTTGAGGGAGTAGGAGCAGACTGGCTGAGAACCTACCTGACGACGGTGGGACATGTGATCAACCCCCAGCTCACGTGCAAACCCTTTGCTGTCGAGCACTTTGGGACATCCTTGCAAAGGCACTATATACTGTATATCTTGGTGTATAAGTCGACCTTTCAAGCTTTAAAAAATCTTCCAAAAATTGGGGTTGACTTATACGCCAGGTGTAAAATGTGAACCTTAAATTTCAGATGAAATTCCAGGTGAACATAAGAACATAAGAATTAGGAGCAGGAGTAGGCCATTCGGCCCCTCGAGCCTGCACCACGATTCAACAAGATTGTGGCTGATCTTCTAATCTAGCTCCATCTACGCGCCATATCCCCATATCCTCTAATCCCTTTGTCCATAAGAAATCTTTAAATTTCAGTCTTGAATATGTTCAAGGACTGAGCCTGCTGAAGCCCTTGAGGGTGGAGGTGGGGGAGGGTGTGGGGGAGGGGGTGGGGGGGGTGTGGGTGGGAGGGGGGTCAATTTATATTGCGAGTATAGGCCTATGCATGCGTTTTTGAGCTGAAAAATTTAGGTTGATTTATACACCGGGTCAACTTGTATATGATAAACGCTATTTGTTCTTGTTATTTTCCAGTGAGAAGAGCACATGAAATGAAAGCTCCATTTAACAAGTTGCCATGCTCTAAAATGTAACATAAATAAAGTAAATCTAGAGCCCTGTGGAATTTCTTCCCCTCAATCTATTAAACTTGTGCTTGTATTTTATGGAAAAATAATCTGGATAAATTAAAAGCAAGATTCAATTTCAATTCAATTTATTGTCAGCCTGCACTGTATGAGTTCCATGAATTGACATGAGGCTTGAACCCACAATCTCCAATTTAGAGGCACAAATGCTATCAACTGGGCCAGGAGGAGTAATGTGGAAATCAAGGAAATAATCAGATGGCTGAAGCAATGAATAAATTACACAGAACATAGCAACAACAAAATAACTGTTTAACATGAAAGAACCTCTGTGCAGGAGTGAAATTATGCTGGCAATAAGAAGCTTGTAAAATATGTCCAATTTGACCCTGCAGTGAAGTAAAGACTGACTCAAATCTTGTACAATTAATCAAGTTTTACTAAATCAAATAAGTAATGGTTATAGGAGGTTAAAAGAATACAACAGAATAATGCTTATGTATCCACATACAGTTTACAACGATTATGGTTGGCCAAACCAAATGTCGCAGAAGAGATGGAGGAGTAATATCCAATTTAATGTCCACCAAAAGGTATTGAGATACCCCTGCACAGCTACCCGTTCAACCAGCAAATCGATATCCAGGTACTGTGGTACTGTTGCTTAGTTTGAGAGGGTCGATGAAGTTGTTGATAGTCGTCTAACTCTTAGTCTTGATTTTCCTTCTTTAGAAGCTGGAATATGGTTCCCAACTCCAAGTTCCAACTCCCTGTCTCTTCCAACTCTCTTCCCAAATCGACGTCTCTGTATCCAGTTGGTAGATGATCTTTCACTTGCTTCATCTTTTACAAGATGGTTTCTTTGTCTGTAGTTTTTACTCTAAAAGACAATGAAGTGAACCCCCACCCCCCTCAAGCTGCTTTGCAGAGCGAGAGTGTTGGACACACTTTTGGACAGCCTGCTTTTTTTCCAGTCTTGAGATAAGCAGGTGTCTGAGGCTGTAGCCTTTTCTTTCTGTGGTCCATTGTTCGTACATCTATGCTCAAGGACCCAATTACTCATTATCTCAGAGCAGTGAACATCTTCCCAGGAAAATATGAAATATAATTAGAAGCTGACCTCAACCGGTCCAGCAACCGGCCCAGCAAAGCTACTTCTAACATTTCCTGGCTGCCATTACCTCACCCCTAAAGCTGCTGAAACCCTCATCCACACCTTCATTACATCCCGGCTCAACTATGCAAATGCTTTGCTGGTTGGCCTTCCCAATTCCTACCTCCACAAGCTGCAGATAATCCAGAACTCTGCAGCCGGTGTCCTCTACCATTCCAAACTCTGTGACCTCATCACCCCCATCCTTACCCGACTCCATTCGCTCCCCATCATCCAGAGGATCCAATTCAAAATCCTGGTCCTCATATTTAAAGCCCTCCACAACCTCCCACCACCCTACATCCGTGACCTCCTATCCCCTTACCAACCTGCCCACCCCCTCCATTCAGTAGCTTCTGGCCAGCTCCACGTCCCCCGACCCACCCGCTCCCACCATTGGTGGGTGAGCCTTCAGCCACTATGCCCGCAACCTCTGGAACTCCATCCTCCAGTCCCTCCGCCTCACCCCCTCCCTGGCCTCATTCAAGTCTTTCCTCTTCGATGGACCCATCGGCAATTCCTAATCCTCCCCTTCCCTCCCACCCCATCTTCCTCAGCTCGGGTTTGAAGCAGTATCTGTCCAGCATCTTGGGACGTCCTCCTGACATGAAAGGCGCTATACAAATGTAATTTTGTTGTTGTTTAACCCCTGCTGAGCTTGTCATTAGTAAAGGATTATGAGTAGGTTACATTCTAAATGGATATTCAGATTGATAAAAAGTCTTTCATAATTATACTTTCAGATTGTATCTCATATATTCATTATAAAATCCTTACAAGTTGACAGTTCAAAAGTAACATAGGCACTTGAGACATATATTGAGTATCATGTGTCAGATGGCAGTAATCTTGCCTCTGATTCAGAAGATTTAGGTCAAACACCCATATAATTGGGGATGGCACTCCAGTGCAGTGCTGGGAGTGTTTATTGTAGATTTCACAAGCATTTCCACTTTCCAGGCATGATGAGGCAAATGGCCGCTTTCTGTACTGTTGGATTCTATGATTCCATGATTCAACGTATTTTTCACTTCAGGGCTATTATTTATTTCCTATTTTCATCCATTTATTAATACTTCAAATATATGCTTTTTCCACAGCAATTTCAATTGTAATGATATGGTGATTACTATATCCCAAATGTTCACTAACTTTTTGTACCTTGCTTGAACCATCCTTGGCCCCCTCCTCTTCCTCATCTATATGCTCTCTCTTGGGGATGTCATCCGCAGACATGGGACACACTTCCACATGTATGCGGGTGACACCCAACTCTATTTCTCCACTTCACTTTGCGACCCCCAGTCCCCTGATGTTCTGTCAGCCTGCCTGTCAAACATCAGGAGCTGGATAAGCACAAATTTCTTGCAGCTGAATGCTGACAAGACAGAGGCCATACTCTTTGGCTCTCGTCGACTTCTCCATTCACATGGCTCTCACCTCCTCTATCTTTCTGGTCTCTCCTTGAAACTCTCCGAATCTGTGCGCAACCTAGGCGTCAGATTCAACCCCCAACTGTCCTTCCTCCCCCACATCCGGTCCCTCACCAGCACCACCTTCTTCCACCTCCAAAGGATTGCTCGTCTCCAGCAATACCTCACCCCAAAAGCCACTGAAACCCTGGTCCACACCTTCGTCACCTCACGGCTGGACTATTCAAATGCCCTCCTCGCCGGTCTCCCCACCACCACAATCCACAAAATCCAGCTAATTCAAAACTCTGCCGTCCGCATACTCACCCGCACCAAGCTTCGCTCCCCCATTACCGCAGTCCTTGCCAGACTTCACTGGCTCCCTGTCCCTGAGAGGATCGACTTCAAGATCCTCACCCTTGTTTTCAAGTCCCTCCACTCCTCTGCACCCCCCTACCTCTCTGATCTCTTCTCTCCCCAAGCCAGCACCCGCTGCCTTCGCTCCACCGGGTCTGGCCTCCTCCATGTCCCCCGAGTCCTCTGCTCCACGCTTGGCGGCCAGGCCTTCAGCCACTATGCCCCAAGGCTCTGGAATTCCCTCCCTCACTACCTTCGTCTTGCCCTCTCTTTTCTCAGTTTCAGGTCCCAGCTGAAGACCTTTCTGTTTGACTGTGCCTTTTGTCACCTTTCTACCACTGCCCCTGGCTCGGTCCCGGGATCCGCTATTGTGAAGCGCTCTGAGACACCGTCTGGTGTGGAGGACGCTATATAAATCAAAGTTGTTGTTAAAGATTAAAAACCATTGAACATGTTAGCTGTTTGACAACATTAATGTAAATTCAAATTACAGGAATATAATACCTATGGAATACACATAATAGGAACATGTTACCATCTCCAGGAATATAATAATTGTATTTGAGTTTGATATAGCACCTTAACACATAATCAGAAGGTCCCAGGGTATTTATTACAAAGTGTAGAGACAGTATTTTGTAGTCTGTGACAGCCAATTTAAGCATAGTAATGTCCCACAAACAGTCCTGATGTGAAGGACCAATTTTGTTCAGGGGATTTATGGCCAGGATACCAAAAGAAACTCCCATATCTTTCCCAGTACTGGTATGGGATCTTCAATGTCCACCTATAAACAGAGAGACGGAGTTTAGTTTAACTGCTCAACCAAAGGACACCACCTCCAACAATTCAGCACACCCCCAGTACACTGCATTGGTTTTCAGCTTTGTCAATTGGAGTCAAAGACCCGACCTGAAGCTTGAACCCACAACCTATATCAATATTTAGATTTAAGGAAAGGGAGCAGAGTAATCTTCAGTGTACTGAATAATGCACTGTTCAATAATGTACGTAAATTTTCCATGCCATGTTTGTAAAGCTTTTCTTTATAGCTGTTTTGTTATTCTCCATAAATTTATGATGAGATAGTGATTGACCGCTGAATCATATCTGTCATATGCTGATGCTAAAAATAGCGAGCTTGTTCCATCCTTGTAATGAGATGTATAAAGAGATAATGTATTTTAAACATACTCGTATGATTGCAATGGCAATGCTTCAAAGTCTAAATGCAGACGTGAACCACGATGTAAACACTGTTTTAGTCAATCAATCACATGAAGGTTTATCATCTTGTTCATTAGTTGTGCTTTATTTGGAACTTGCATTGTTGCTGATGAATCAAAGTATCAATTTAAATCGTGCCCATACACATTGCATTTTAATGGAACATTTTAAATTAAAAGAAAGTCTGCTTCTATCATTCTTCCACTAATATTAATCCTTGCATGTGTTATAGCCCTTTCAACATTGAAACATCTCAAAGGACTTTTACAGGGAAGTAAGTGCTATCATATGTAGTGACTGTGTATACGTTGGCAAACATAGGTCTATTTGTTTGTCTATGGACAACTTTTGCATGAAATATCAGTTACTTCCAAACTGCATGAGGTCAAAACCTTAGGTAAGTTTCCACATGCCTTTGTTTAGCTAGCAATAACTAAGAAACTGGTTATTAGTCGATTGGTGGCTTGTTTTGTAGGGGCAATCATCCCTCCCAAAAATGGTGACTCAATCTACGACTGTTCGTGGGTCACAGCTTTGTGCAATTGTCTGCTACGTTTCACTTTACAATACATTCTGTGAAGTGCTTTGAGACACACATGATAATAATTATAATAATAATAATCCTTGCATTTGATATTGCACTTTTCACACCTTCTAATCATCTCAACGCGCTTCACAGAATATAAAGTAAAGTGAATTGACTGCATATTTGTGGGCAACATGTGGCAGCCAATTGTGCACAGCAGTGTCCCACAAACAGTCAGGGATTAAAAATGACCAATTTTTTTTTTTAGGGATTATTATTAGGCATGTGGAGTAAGGAAAATGCACAACGCTTCGCCCTGCCTGGAATTTAACCCAAGTCTCTTGCTTGTAGGGCGAGTGCTCTACCCACTGAGCTCCACATAAGGGTTAAATCAATGCAAATATTATTAGTGTTGTTTGGTTTCATCTTACCATTACACGATCTGAACCTATTTGGATTATTCAATATTCTTATACCATAACCAGCTCCTGACTTTCTATTTGTAAGAATTATTCCAGGATCCTTTGAAAACTTTTAATTTGCTTGATTTAATTGCCTTGTCTATACCTAAACCTATTTGATTTAGTTGTCAAAAGCTTGGGGCAGATTATGATACAGTACCTACATCTTCTGAAAGAGACAGGAGTGTAGCTAGCAACAATGTAAATATTAACATATTTCTTAAATCCTATAACCTTTTGCAAAGTAAAAAGGTGAGTGCTACAAAAATAGTTATATTTCAAAAGTTCTATACAGCCTGTTCATTTGAATTGTGGAAATCCTTTAATGCATACAAAGCTTCTCAAAAATCTTGGAAGTGTGAGATTTATATGTGATTTAAAGAGATAGATGAGGCGGAGATAGATTTGGGAGTAGAGGGAAATTAGGGATATACTGCAGTTGCTGAAGATTCAGCCATCATTGTGGTGGGGACTGTGAAGACCTCAATGGGCCTGAGTTTGCTGAGGAAACTGGATGTGGAGATGAGTGGGTAGGAGAATAACCCAGAGGATAGGAAGGTACATTACTAGGACATGAAGGTATTTATCGGTGAGGATCTCAAAATCAAAGTGTTGGCAATAAGGAAGCAAGTGGATCTGGGCAAGGTCTGAGATGACAGTCCTACAGATTTTGTTTTGGTTATGGATGCAAGTGGCAAAGACTTGGATGAGGTGTAGCTTGTGGATGGCGGAGCTAGGAAGCTCGTTGAGGAATCCATTCGAGAAGTTGAGTCGGGCGATAACAAAGCCATGAATGTTGGATTTCAGCAGACATGACAAGACAGAATTCTCTAAGATGTGATAATTATCACCAAAAGATATAATCATTTGCTCCATATAAACAAAATAATTTCTGACCACTAGTAAAGCAGAAAAACAAGCTTATTTGATTTAGCCTGACATGAAAGGAGCTCTGTAAATGAAATTTTGCGCTTGTTGTTGTTGTTACTTGGGACTTTTTGCATATTACTGTCATTTTCTATCCAGCTGTTTAATTCGATTGGTTTGTAAACATTTATATTGGATTTGTAACACAACATGTATATGTGGCCAAAGAAATGGATCAAAAAGTATGAGGAGGAATTATGCAGGAAAGTAGGACTCCAGCTCATCAAATGAGGGACGCGCATCAAGTGAGGGATGCACGAAGGATCATGTTTATGTTGGTACTGAGATAGCATGGAATTGTATGTGTACTTTAATTAATAAATCTCTATTACACCGTAATTGGATTAGCGGGTCATATTTTGAACCTCAAGATCAGAAATCAGAACAACGTGGAGCAGGCTGCAATCTGCTGAGTGGAGGGAATGGACAGGTTGGTAGGGGGTTAAGAGGTCACAGCGGTATGGGGGCAAGGTCATGGTGTACTTGGAAGGTGTGGACCAGGATCTTGAATTGAATCCTCTGGGTGATGGAAAGCCAGTGGAGTTGGGCGAGGTTGGGGGTGATAGGTTCGTGGCGTCTGGTGCAGGAGAGGGAATTGACGGTTGAGTTCTGGATGATCTACAGCTTACGGAAGGAGGAATTGAGGAGGCTGCCAAGCAGGGGGTTGGCATAGTTGAGCATGGACATAATTGTTACATATTAACTTTAACAACATAAGTGGTAATTAAGTATAGGACAGCTACATAAGGATTCTGGGGAATAATGACCAGAGAGAGAGTTGGAGGGAGAGAGAGAGAGAAAGAGGGTATTGGAAGGAAGCTGGATTGTAAAGTAGCAATAAAGATTGCATTGAATCAATATTGTGTATTGTGGATTAAAGAAAATTACAATAATGAAGGCATGAATGAGAGTTTCTGTGGCCTGAGTGGTGCATGAAATGCAACAATTATTATTGAGCGAACAAAGGTCCAGGTACATGTTAAGTTCACTCCTTGGAGAAGCCTGAACCCACTTCTCTCACTGTGCACGTCTGCACATTACTTCTGCTGCTGGTCACTTTGGCGTTTCAACGGAAGATAAGAAATCAGAAAAATCCATAGAAACTTGAATTTGATGCCAAAACATATACCAGGGGAATATATCTACCCCCGATTCCAGAGGCCAGTCAAGTGAGCTCTCAGGAGAAGATTGGGCCACCACTAAATGACAGCCTTGCTCAATGTTGCCTTTCCCCTGTTACAACAACAACAAAATTACACTTATATAGCGCCTTTCAAGTCAGGAGGATATTCCAAGGTGCTGGACAGTTACTGCTTCAGACCTGAGCTGGGGACGGGGTGGGGGGGGGGGATCAGGAGTTGCCGATGAGTCCATCAGGCAAGACTTGAAGGAGGCCAGGGAGGGGGCGAGGCTAAGGGACTGTGGGATGGAGGGACTGTGGGGCATGTGGGTCAGGGGACGTAGAGCAGGCCAGAGCCTGCTGAGTGGAGGGGGTGGGCAGGTTGGTAAGGGGATAGGAGGTCACGGATTTCAGGTGGGGCGAGGTTGTGGAGGGCTTTAAATGTGAGGACCAGGATCTTGAATTGAATCTTCTGGATGATGGGGAGCCAATGGAGTCGGGCGAGGATGGGGGAAGATGGGGTCACGGAGTTTGGAACGGTAGAGGACATGGGCCGCAGAGTTCTGGATTATCTGCAGCCTGTGGAGGGAGGAATTGGGAATGCCGTCCAGCAGGGTATTTGTGTAGTCGAGCTGGGATGTAATGAACAAACCCTCATGTAATGAATGAGGGTTTCACTTTACAGTCAATTCACTTTACAGTGTATTCTATCAAGCACTTTGAGATGTATAGAAGACGTGAAAAGCGCTATATCAAAATGCAAGGATTATTATTATTATATCAAATGCAAGGATTATTACTGTTATTATTATCTTTTTCCTACACCTAAATCAGGAATTCCAAGAAATCGTACCGATCTCATATTCCTTCACAATTCAGGGTTTATCAAAGAGTAGATAGTAGGATAATTAATGTAGGTTCTGTTACTTATCACTTGAGCTCTCAATTCCTGCCCCTCTCATCCTTGCTCACATTTCCTGTTCATCTGCCTATGTACTTTGAATTGCTACCTGGATGAAGGATGCTATATAAAGGCAAGTTGTTGTTGTTATTGCTAACTTCTTCACAAGTTTTGATATTGTTTAATGGATATTTTTATTGCGCAATCTGTTTTACTGTAAAGTCATGTTGATGCTTCAGAAATTATATGAGTAATGACTAGTCATTGATGGCACGCTTGGTTTCACTTCAATAGAATTAATTTCAGCAGCAGAAGTCTTCAATTAGATTGTCACACACAGAATTTTACATCCCTTCTGTAAATATTTGTGGATATGTGTGAGGGAAACTCACATGAAAATGTTTGCCAAATGGACCTAAACAGATGTAACACTCATACTTTAAAGCTCCTTTCTTCAACCATTATTTAAAGATGGAAATGTAATAGTAATAATCCTTGCATTTGATATAGCTCCTTATATCTTTGAGATGTATCAAAGTGCTTGTATTCCTGCATATTGCCCATATTCACAATTCAGTTCCTGTTTGCCCCTTGCTTATAGTGGAATTATAGTCATTTGCAAGGAAGGGGGAATCCTATAATTGAATGAATGTGTTTCACATGGGGATGTTGAGCTCACAGTTTGGGCTGACATTTCAGTCTAATGTTGGGGAAATACTACATTGTTGGAGGTTCCATCCTTTAGTTGAGGCATTGAACCACGGTCCCATGTGCTTCTTAAAGTGGACACTAAAGATTTCGCTGCACTTTTTGAAAAGAGAAGGGAGTTTCTCCCGGTATCCTGGTTAACTTTCCCTCAGATAAATTTGGTCACTCATTTCATTCCCTTATTTGTGATACATTGCTGTTTTGCTGTTTGCATATTGGCTGCTTTATTTGCCAGGAAATGCATCGTCACCTTGTGAAATAATTGGAGATGGCTTGATGACTTGTAAAAATGCTATACCAAATGCAAGGATGATTATTATTAATAATAAAAAAGACTAACTAAAGAACCAACAGAAATTAGTTTTATTATATTAAAAGGCCTGAGGTAATATTAGTGCCAGAGCCAGTCTGACCTTCAATACAGTAAAAAGTCAAGTTGAATCATGGTCAGTCAATGACATGAGAAATGCTGTGTTAATCAGGGGCATTCATATCTCTAATCATAATGCTCATTAAATAAAGTGAAATTATGCTACTGGCATTATATCAATAAATAAATGGATGGGTTTAAGGTAAGAATATTAAAACGAAAGAAAATAATTAGAGTAATGACTCTGTTATATTGATATTTGATTCAGATGGTCACATGTTCATTCAAGGGTTGCCTGTCAGAACTGATTTGGAGTTTCGTCAGTTTTCATCCTGGTTGCATACCCATAAAGTTGTTGGAATTCATTGAACAACAACAAAAATATTACATTGGTAGAGCACCTTTCATGTCAGGAGGATGTCCCAAGGCACTGAACAGTCAGGGGTCGGGACCGGAGCATGGGGAAGGAGCAGGGCAGGGAAGAGGGGAGGGAGAGGTAGGAGGCGGCAGAAGGCATGATCGAAAAGGAGGGTCTTGAGACTGGCCTTGAGGGAAGCAAGGGAGGAAGTGAGGCCAAGGAACTGTGGGATGGAGTTCCAGAGTGTGGGGGCAGTGTGGCTGAAAGCCACAATTGGTAGGGCAGGTTGGACAGGAGACGTGGAGAAGACCAGAGGGGACAGGCATGTTGGTAGGGAGTCAGCAGATAGGAATGGGCAAGGCCGTAGATGACCTTGAAAGTGAGGATGAGGGTCTTGAATTTGATCCTTTGGGGGATGGGTGCCAATGGAGTCAGGCGAGGGTGGGAGTGATGGGGTCGAGGAGCCTGGTGCGGGAGAGGACACAAGCTGTAGAGTTTTGTATGATCTGGAGGATAATTGAAGAGAAAGTAAGTAACTAAATAATCCTTGCATTTCATATAGCATTTTATCAAGTCATCAAGAGAGCTCACAATGTTCCAAAGAGTTTTAATATGAAGTGACTGAATTTGTGGGTCAGCAGCCAATTTGGACAACCATGTCCTGCAAATAGCCATAGAAATATAGAAACAGGAGTAGGCTATTCAGCCCCTCGAGCCTGTTCTGCTATTCTGTAAGAACATGGCTAATCTGTACCGTAACTTGTCCTTGCCCCATGTGAACACACGTTTCTAGAGGCTACTTGTTCACCTTTCGACAAGTGGAAATAAGAATTACCTGCAAGAAAGATCAGCTTTTAATCCTCTGGCACAATGTGTGAAGCTGCATTTAAAGCACCTGTGTTGCTGGACCCTCAAAGTAATTGCCAACATTTGTAAGTCTTAAACACAAAGCAAAAAAGTTCAATATGATAGAAAAATTATTTGTTAACCAATGTTCTCGTTGCAATTTATATTGCAATGTTAACCAATGGATGTCTCTGTGTGTGTAGTGACATTTGCACAGAGGTATTTTATGGCTTGCTGCACAAGTGAAGAAGACATCATTGATAGCTATGTGAAGCAGTCAATACCATTCGTATTCGCATAGCAATCAAACTGGCTTTGTCAACTCATTTGAGGCAGGGAATGACATCCATCATTGTAATGAGACTACCCCCACCATCTCTCCACAAGAAACATCGCCTGCAGCACAGAGATAGGGCCATGCAGTTTGAAATGTCCACACTGTAGTCAGATGGCAACATGCTTTTCCAGAGATCATTTGTCCACCTCTGGACAAGTAGAAAAAATGAGAATGTCATTTAAATTATACAAGCAACAAAAAAAGTCCGATGGGCACTTAAAGTCTTCATATTTTATTTATTTATTGTTTTATATGATTTAATAATTTACCAGTTTAAACAGTATCAGCTGAGATGTTGGAGGGGATCATTCTCTGATTCACAGATTGTTGTAGGATAAGCAGCAACAAAACTAGCGGGTTCATTCTAGTGCCTCAATCCAACAGACTGCAAAAGGTGAAGAGCACAGGCAAGGAATTAAAGTGGATCCAATCATATGATGTGTGCTATTCAGTTGCATCCCACTAGATTTTCAATAAAGGATGCGCACATGATAATAATAATTCTTGCATTTGATATAGCATATGTCTTCGACATGTCTCAAAGCGCTTCACGGAATATACTGTAAAGTAAATTGACTGTGTATTTTGTGGGGGATATACTGGTTTGTTAGCACTTAAAAATTGTTACAGGTCTAAATTGCGGTATTGCTTCATGAGATTTCTTCACAAGAAATTTGAGCTGCATGAATGAGGATTTATTTCGGTAACCAGAAGCATGTCACAAGCAACCTGGATGAATACCAGCCTCGTGCAACCTACTTCCTCAGCATCATTCCTGTCAAGAATTTGATCAGGAATCTCCATTAAGGAATTCTTTATTAAGGAATTTCATTAAAAATATACTACAAATTAGTCCCCATTTAGCTATAATGCACAGGCCTGAAATAAAGGTAGAAGGTGCTTTGAAATTCTAGTTTAAAGAGTGTATTAAGCTAATGGAGCACTCATTGAATAGGTTTGGATGAATAGGCACCAGAATTTATTGGTTTTGAGATAAACTGTCAGTGCTATACAACTCTCCTGCAAATTGTAGCCATGGGTAGATCTGTATTCTGAACAAATGAACTCTAAACAAAGCTGTAGTTGTCATGTTTATATGTCAGGTGAAAGTTCCATTTACAGTTGCTTAATGTGTTCTCTGGTAAACATTTTTGTGTGTAGAATTTTTGAAAACACCTGAAATTCCTTTGTTTCGTGACATAAACTGGAACATAATGGGAGTGCAGGCTGACACTGTATAAATTGCAATGAGAACAATGTGTATTTGAGGCAACTCTACTGTCAAACCAGCGAGTGTTATTTAAGTGCAAATTATACACGCAACAAATGTTGGGAGTCTCGCTTTTATTGCTGTTGTTGCATATTAATGCAACAACAGCAACAACAATTTGTGCTTATATAGCACACTCCATGCTGGGTGGCATCCCAGAGCACTTAACAAATGGTGGAGGCTGACTCGGAGCTTGGGTGGGGGTGGCAGTTGGTGGGAGGTAACCATAACCACTGTTGAAGAGGAAGGTTTTCTGGTGGAACTTAAAGGGGAGAGAGACGGCAAGGTGGAGGGATTGAGTGAGAGAGTTCCAGAGTTTGGGGCCATAGTGGCTGAAAGCTGACCTCCAGTGGTGGGGCGGAGGGTGTGAGGGACGACCAGGAAGCCAGTGCCAGTCGAGAGGAGGCTGTTGGTCGTTTGGGGAGTGAGGTGGTTGGAAAGGTAGGGAGGTGCCAGGGAATTTGAACAAGAGTGTGAGGATTTTGAAGTTATTCCATTCGGTGATGGGGAGCCAGTGGATCTTGGCCAGACCTGGCGTGAGGGCAAGACAATGCCTTTGCTAGCACTATGGCGATCCAACCTGTCATCTTACCTGAATAACAAGGATTTTTTTTTTGTTCTGTCTCATTGTTAGATTTCCTTCTGCAACCAGATTAGCAAGACTATTGGCACCAGACAGCATTTGTGAGACACATTGTTGAGCCATTGAAATGGGAGGAGAGGAAGAGAAATAATTATTCTTGCATCTGATGACGCAAAGCAATTCACAGGATTTCACTGCAGTTACTGTATAATTTGTAGACAAACCAGCAGAAAATTTGCGCATAGCAATGTTCCACAAACAGCCAAGGCAATTTTTATCTGGAGGATTGTTGGCCAGGACACCGAAAAAAAACTCCTGTATTTTGTTGAGCAGTGCTATGCGATCTTTAACATCCTTCTCACCAGGCAGACGGGAGCTTGTTGTAATGTCTCAACTGAAAGACAGTCTTGGAGGCCATTTAGGGACCTGAGAGACACAACTATTACAGGCCACCTTCTCTAAATAATTTTCAGCAGGTTCAGAGGGTACCAATACTGCAGAAACCATGACCTCAGTTGAAGATGAAAATGTAACTTCAACAGAATAATTCAGAAGCTTGGTAGGGTAGGCATCTGGAGTTGCAACCTCTTTTGTTGGTAGATCATTACTCTTCCATGGGAAATAGTTTTTTGAGCAAACACAGGACTGAATAATACAGGAGCATTCAAGGTAAAAACAGAGCCTCGTATTCAGCAATATATAGTATATGCAAAGAAAATCAGACACATTTCAACCACTATCACTGGAAAGATTTTGTTAATGTAGCAAATCTTTCATGCCTCACAGTAGGCACGTTACAAGGTGAGAAACATTGACAGAATAATACTACCCAGCCTGCTCATAGGAATATTGTTACAGGTGATAATAGTTCAAACTGGACATTCAAAATGCTAAATATCAAAACAAAAATCAACTACACTGAAGTTATATACCCACATATGTGGGTATACAGTACAAAGAAAGAGATGGACACATGACTAGATGACTAGATAGATACAAGGATAGATAGTTAGTAAAAATGTGGTCCAAATTGCAATTTGTGTTAACTAACATCAATTTACACAAACCTATTGGCTAGTTTCCACCTTAATACACATTACTGCTAAGACTAAATGTTTTTTTTAAATTGATGACAGCAATATGCTCAGCTTGGTTTTACCTAAATCCTTGTATAAATATACCAATTTCAAGAAATTTTGTAACAGAAGTCTTTTTATTTATAGATTTGTCTTCAGGGGAGTTAGAGGTCAGCAGAAGAGGTGGAATTTAATTATTTAATTCATTCTCAGTCTCTTATCTACTTGTCTGTAAATCTTAAAATCATACATATTGATCAGAATTCTGTACATGTTTCAAAAGGCACATTTGTTCTAAAAAAAAATGATAAGGAAAGGCTAGTTCCATTATAAGAAAAAAATAGAAGAACGCCACAGGAGATAAAGAATGAGCTACAATATTAAATGAGTACTTTGCCTCAATTTTCACAAAGGGGACTGACACATATGGAAATGATGGAGGTTGTAAGGAATCAAATCACAATAATGCAGGTAGGGAGGAAGGAGATACAGTACAGGTTCTAGATAAATTAGACAAATATAAAGAGGAGAAAGCACAAGTTCCAGATGGGCAGCATCCAAGGATCCTTAAAGAAACTTGGAAGGAGATAGGTGCATATATTTGAGAACTCAATAGAGAGAGAAAAGCCAGACACTGGTTGATGGCAAATATAATAGGCATTTTTTTAAAATGGAGATAGAGCTAATCCAGAAAACTACAGTCCAGTCAGCCTAATCTCTGTGCAAGACATGGTTTTAAAGTCTATCATAAAGTGTAAGAAGTTAAATGTCTGTGAAGGTATCATTAAAACCAACTAGTATAGAGTTATGAAAGGAAGGTCATGATTGACCAATCTTATCAAAATGTTTTGAAGAGTAACAAATAATAACAATAATAATCCTTACATTTGATATAGCACTTTTCACATCTTATCAACATCTCAAAACATTTATTGTAAAGGGAATTGACTGTATATTTGTTGGCAAAACATGGCAGCCAATTGCGAACAGCAGTGTCCCACAAACAGTCGTGGATTGAATTCTTGGGAGGCATAGCAGAGTGGTTTGAGAGATGGAAAAAAAAAGTAGAAGTAATGGTGGCCATAAACACGGTCGGAGAGTAAGGATTTCAGGGGGAACTCGAATAGGGGGAGAGAACGGGCAAGGTGGAGGGATTAAGGAAGAGTGTTCCAGACTTTTGAGGGCATTGCAACTGAAAGCGCAACCTCCGATGGTGGGGTGGAGAGTGCGAGAGATGAGCAGGATGCCAGTGCCAGTCAAGCAGAGGAGGAGTTCAGAGAGGTAGGGAGGTGCTAGGGAGTGAGTGGATTTGAACATGCTTGTGAGGATCTTGAAATTGATCCATTTGGTGATCGAGAGCCAGTGGAGTCTAGCCAGAACTGGTTAGATGTGGGTATGGAGTTTGGCCCAGGTCAGAATGCGTAGAGTTCTGAATCAGCTGGATCTTTTGAATGGTGGAGCTGGGAAGACCGGCGAGGAGTGCGTTGGAGTAATCCAAGTGGGACATGACAAACGCATGTACAAGGGTTTCAATGGCATTTGGAGAAGGTACAGTGGGAGATGGGCAATTTGGTGGAGGTGGAAGAAGGCGGTCCTGGTCAGGGACTGGATGTGGGGGAGGAAGTACAGCTGAGGGTCGAACTGGATGCCTAGAATGGGCACTGATTCAGTGAGTCTGTGGGAGAATCTGGGGAGGTAGAGGTCTAGAAACACAGGAGTGAAGACATTAGTGGGACCAAGGATTCCATCTTGTCTATGTTCGGCTGCAAGATGTTTCCACTCGTCCAGACCTTGATGTCTGCCAGACAAGCCGATAGAACATTGGCGGACCTGGAGTTGCTACTGGAGGTGGCAAAGTAGACCTGTGTGTCATTCGCATACATGTGGAAGTTTATTCTGTGTCTGTGGATGACAGCGACCAGTGGGAGTATATAGAGAAGGAAAAGAAGAGGGCCTAGGAGGACAGAGGAGAAACCATTTGCTGAGATTAAATGGAGGCTTTGTATGCTTCACAGAATATATTGTAAAGTAGATTTTATCTTGAGTAAGTTGAAAAACTAACATCCAAAATAAGTTAAGATGAAGAGGAAGGCGAGTGGTATTTTTGTTTAACATGTAACACTGGCCGCTGATAGGAATTCCAAATTTAGCAACACCACGGTCACCTGGTATTGTAGCACTAAGCTCAAGTATGTGCTGAGGTTGCTGCAGCTCTGAATAGGGAAGGAGGTCTGATTCTCAGAATTCACTGACTGATCCTCAGCGACAGGAAATTTCTAGCCAATGCTAAATCCTGTTTCAGATATTTGCCCCATGAATGTCCCATATTTGCAATGGTGTTTATTATAAAAAGATATGAGGAGCAAATATATAACTTCATATGATATGATTTAGAGAAATATATATATTCAGAGAAATATGTATTTGTTTCTTTAC
Organism: Hydrolagus colliei; assembly: GCA_035084275.1. NCBI lineage: Eukaryota > Metazoa > Chordata > Chondrichthyes > Chimaeriformes > Chimaeridae > Hydrolagus > Hydrolagus colliei. The sequence goes on along the minus strand of CM068742.1, from coordinate 141,435,113 downwards.
CTCATATATTTATAAATAAAATTGGTCATTGACTTCAGGGCTGTTTGTGGGACATTGCTGTATGCAAATAGTCTGTTGCATATGCCTACACCCATATTCCTAGAGCAGCTATATTTTGGATAGTTTTGTCATGCTTTCATTTCAAAATGTCACCATCTCCCTTAAAGGGCCATTAAAAAAAAACAGCAAAATTAATGTGTATTTATTATATTTATGGATAGTAATTGGATCAATAAAGTAACATACATTATCATTGAGAGGCAATTGGCTTTTGTTGAAAGACTTGCGAAGGGCTACACATAACCAGTGCAGAAAATGACTGTCAACCTGCAATATATTAAAGGCACTTTCAAAAGGTATTACTGCGACTGAGGCTGCAGCTCCTGTCAAGTCCCCGTGTGTCACAATGTGCCTCTTACATGACAGACTGCTGTCATTATGATCACACAAATGGGCCATCTCCCACCTGGTGACGGAGCTGTCATTTCATGAAGATGTCTGGGTAAATTCTCAATGCTGTAAGTGAACCAGCTAGGTTCCTGTAGCTCTAATTTGGAAAATACAAATAAAATATGGTAATATTGAACAGGCTGCCACTCAAATCTCATGTGATTTGCCTGAGTGATTAATCATAATAAGTTTAGTGACTGTATATTCGAAGGTGAATTTATTTCAATCAAGCTATGCTTATCAACATTAAAATTATTTGTAGCCTCTACTTTTAGGGATAAATACCAGGAAACTCAACATAAAAAGAGATAGATTCAACCTAATCAACAACCTTGACAACATTAAGAATGTGCATTGCTTCTCCTCAATTGCCACTGGGCATTGGAACCAACTGTTCATTTTCCTTGCTCAAGAGACAGAAAAACATGAGTATTGGTACACTATTGTGTTAGCAATGCCATATACTGTATATCATTAAACAATAACTTTTTGGACTTCATTGACATTAAGATGCTGATTAGAATTTCAAAACTCACTGTACAGTTTTTTTCCACAGACAATTACAAATGAAATTGTTATGAAGCAGCACGCTACACTGCACTGTCAGAAACTCCCAAATGAAGGCTCGGAATTTCAACAGACATGTTCAAATACAATATCGTAAACAGATAGCACATCCTGCAGGGTTAATGCATTGAGGGTTGGTGTCTGTGTTATTTTGTTCATGAATGAATGTTGAGCACATATTCTTCAGAGATATTTACTCTGAATTTTTTTTAGTGCAATTTCTAATCAGCCATTCTCAGTGATCTCACTATTATAGTTAATGAATCAGCACGCACTTATACAGTCTATTTGTCTATAATTATAATGATCAGTACTTTAATAACCACGTAAACTGCTTCTGATACAGTAATGCTGATAAGTAATATAGCTGGATGTGTATGATTCACTAGGAATATCAGATAATTAATAATTGTCACTGGTAGCCACAGCAAGTGTGGAGGAGTCCTGCCAGACTTGATAATGAAATAGAAATTGAGGTCAATTGTTACTGCCAGCTACCCAGAATCAGGTGGAAGGTTAACTGTTGTAGGCTGATTCATATAGTTTACAGAGGCTTTTGCAGCGATTCATGCAAGACTTTCTTTGTGTGTTCAATTAGTGCCCTCTTCTGGTGCAAATGCTTCAGTCCGACCAGTGCTAATAATAATAATAATAATAACAATAATAATCCTTGCATTTGATGTAACACTTAATAGTAGTGTTGAGACGTCTCAAAGCACTTCACAGAATATACCGTAAAATTAATTGGCTTTATATGTTGTGGGCGAAACATGGCAGCTAATTACGCGCAGCAATGTCCCATGATCAGTCGTGGATTGGGTGACCAATTTATTTATTCAGATAATAAAAATTAACCCACATCACATTACACAGCAATTTCCAATATGTTCAGGAAGTGACTAAAGCACAAATCGAGCAGTAACAACGACAACAGCAACCACCGCATTTGCATTTAAATAGTGTCCTTCACACGCGGTAGCATCTGCAGCACTTCAACAATAACAATTAGAGCTGAACAGGTGAGCTGGCAGGTAGGTGAGTAAGCAGGTTGGTTGGCAACAGAGATCATGATTAAAGTTATCAGTCACCTGATTTATTTGGCACTGAAAAAAAATGAATCAACTTATTTTAGTGTCATGGGATCTATGGTATACCGTGTCAGCAATTGATTGCACTCTGTGTAATATATGTATTTACACATATATTCCTCATGTGTAAAGAAATGCTTCCTGACATCTGTCCAGAGAATTATCCTTCATAACCTGGAACTTGTGCCGTTTTGTCCAGCTGCCGTTACAACCCGACTGACATGAATGATATTATACTGTACTCGCATTTTAAAATATTTTAACAAACTGGCATTACAACTGTTACTTGAAGGTGTTCGCCTACAAACTACACAGTATCATGAATCATGAATCATGAAAAAAAATTAAATGCTCAGGAGGCCAAATCAGCCAAGACGTGGAAGCAAGTGGAGGAGTAATCTATAGTAATCAAACCTGGTTTGTTCTTGCAAAATAACATTTTCATACATACTTGCATCTTTTGGTGAATCAATACAATAATAACAACTTACATTTATATTGCACCCCTCACACAGAGTAGCAGCCCAGAGTGCTCAAGAGTGGCAGAGCACACTTTTGAGCTGGGGAGAGGTGGGGGAACTGTAGGCACGGTCGAATAGGAAGATCTTCAGGCACAATTTGAGGATGGGGAAGAAAGTGGCAAAGCGAAAGAATAGGGGAAGGGTGTTTCAGAGTTTTGTAGCGTAGTGGCTGAAAGTGCAGCCAACAATGTTGGAACAGAGGGCATGAATAAATAGTTCTTATTCAGCAAGGCAATCTAAAAACGTCCTTCCTTTGTTCAGTATGTAAATATCATCATGCGAGCTTATTTCCAAGCATTTGCAAAACTTACCATTGTAGCTAATATTTCCTTTTGATAACCCACTTAGATGCACTCTTCATTACTGCGTCATGGAGTGTAAACACCAGCTGGACTAGTTCAGCCAAATGGCCTGTTCTGTAATGCTCTTTATAATTCTATACCTTCATGTATAATTAAAAGATACAGATGCAAAATTAATTAACAAGCAATCTCTAGCGACGCAGTATAACCATATCCATTCACACTGGACAACAAAATATCTTGCATATATTCCTCATGTTTTCCCAATAATATTTTTTGATATATCAAATAACTGATAGAACTTGTTATTGCTGAAGAATACATTGGACCCATTATATCTGTGCCACCACTGACCAACTTGTGACCATCCTACTTAAGCAGGGTCCCCTTAGAGGTCAGTTGCTCCCAGATGCTTGGGAACAAAATGTGCGAATCGAGTTATTCCCTGGAAGTCTTGGAGGAGCAGACCAGTTATTGAGAAAAGGGTTTATTTATATTTAGCTACTGCTTACTTTGCAAACCAAATCACTGATAGGTAATGAGGTCCCAAATGGACAAGCAGCAAGAAGCTTACCAGACAATGTTCTTATCAACCTGTGCCTTGTATTCTTCACAGTTATGTAGACAATTTCCCTTCCATGGAGAGATTGCATATTTCATTCCAGACACATGGAAATTTCTATATTTGGTGGCACACATATGTGGAACACTTAGTCTGGCTTGAATGCAGTTAAGAATGGTGATGGATTTCTACTTGTGTCAGACAGAAAATAAGAGGAGATGCACAACATACTGATGTAAGGCAAAACCATAGGCATGGTTCCTTACTCCGCACGCCTCTGTTTACCTAGCAGTAAGTAAAAACACAGCTGTTAGTCGATTGGCAGAACAGTTTCTGGGAGTAATAATCCCTAAAAAAAAATGGTCACTCATTTCACAACTGTTTGTGGGACATTGCTTGACACAATTAGCTGCTGCATTTCACCCACAAAATATACAGTCAATTAGTTTTAGAATATATATAAGAATATATTCTATATTCTAAAATATATTCTAAATAAGACACACAAGTGCAATTTTGTTGTTGTTGTTGTCTTGATGAAGTGATAAGGCGCAAAATCAAATGTGAGTATTATATTACTGTTATTATTGCAATTATGCACAGAATGTATATGTTACAGATATTTGTGGAACACCAAACTGTAGTTCCGAAGCTTCTTTCTGCGTTTTAACTTCCACCAATGCGAGTTAATACAGCAACAAAAGTCCTTAAACCAAGGTCGTGGTATCAACCACTGACACATCCATGCTTTAAATGATCGACACAGTCAAACTTGCCATCCTCCTCCACTACCTATTCTTCATCATCCACTTCAGTGGGACTGCACTCACTTGCTTCGAGTACTACTTCACAAACCGCCAGCACTGCATCTCTGCAAGGTCTCAAATGGTTTTTCTGTTAGCTTTCACCCAGTCACCTGCGGGGTACCCCAAGGATCCATCCTTGGTCCCCTTCTCTTCCTCGTTTACATGCTCCATCTCAGTGAGGTCATCCACAGACACAGGGTTAACTTCCACATGTACGTGGATAACACCCAACTCTACTTTTCCAACTCCAGTTGTGACCCCACCAAACCTCTGATGTTCTGCCAGCTTGTCTGTCGGACATAAAGAGCTGGATGAGCGTAAATTTCCTGCAGTTAAAAGTCAATGAGATAGAAGCCATACTCTTTGGTTCTTGTTGACATCTTCTGTCCCATGATTCCAATCTCTTCAACCTACTCGACCTGTCCTTAAAACTCTCCTAACTCATGCACAACTTAGGCGTCAAGTTCAAACCCCAATTATCCTTCCTCCCCATCATCCAGTAAAACACCAGCACCACTTTCTTCCATCTCTGCCACATTACTCATCTCTGTCAATACCTCACTCCAAAAGCTGCTGAAACCCTGGTCTATGTCTTTGTCACCTCTCAGCTGGACTACCACAATGTCTTCCTTGTCGATCTCCCCTCCTCCACCATTCCCCAAATTCAGCTCATCCAAAATGCCGCCAGCATTCTTACCCACACCAAACTTTGTATCCTGATTAACCCAGTCCTTGCCAAACTCCACTGGCTCCCTGACAAAGAGTGGATCGACTCAAGATACTCACTGTTGTGTTCAAATCCCTCCACTCCTCGGCACCACCCCCCCACCCCACCTACTTCGCTAACCTCCACCGCTTCCTCCTTCTAATCCTCTGCTCCACCATTGGCAGCCATGCTTTCAGCCATTATGCCCCAAAACTTTGGAATGTTCTCTCTCAACCCCTTTGCCTCAGCCCCTCCTTTCCCATCTGCAGGTTGTGCCTGAAGACCTTTCTTTTTGACAACGCTTACTCCCTTGTAAAAAAGTACCATGGTAATGGTGGTAGTACCATGGTTATGGTGGTAGTATAACCATGTACCATTGTACTACCACCATTACCATGGTACTTTTTTACAAGGGTGGTCACCTTCCCCTTGGCTTTGCTTCCTTTTTGAAGCGCTCTGAGACACTGTCCGATGTGGAGGGCGTTATATAAATGCAAGCTGTTGTTATTAAATATCTCTGTTTATCTAAAAATGATGCAATTATCTATGTTAAGATTCGTCTCCCAGAATATATAGGAAAAACAAAGACCTTTCCTAAGGGTCCACAAAACTCATTCAAATTCCTGCCCACAGGAATCATAATTGAAATTTACACAATCTGTCATAATTCACCCCTAAATGACATGATCAATCAAAACTCTTAAGTGAAGCATAGAATATTAGGCCCTGATCATAGTTTATATTTGCATTTATTTATTTGATTGCTTTAAGAATAATCTTTGCATTTGATTTAAGCGCTCTGAGACGCAGTCCGATTTATATTCGATTTATGGAGAGCGCTATATAAATCGAAGTTGTTGTTATTGTTATTGTAAGGCCTTATCATGTCTTCAAAACATTTCAAAGTGCTTCAGAGAGTAAACGGTCAAGTGAATTGACTATATTTTGTAGGCGAAATGAGGCAGCCAATTGCATACAGCAGTATTCCACAAACAGTCAAGGATTGAATGACCAAACAAACATTTTTAAGGGATTATTTCCCCCAAAAAGGTGATCCACCAATCAACTAGCAATCAGCTTCCTACTTACTAATAGGAAAACAGAGCTGTGTGGAGTAAGGAAACTTGCCTAACGTTTTATCCTGACTGGAAATAGAAAACCAGGTCCTCTTGCTTACGAGCTAGTGCCCTAACCACCAAACAAAAGGACTACATCACATCAATTACTCCAAGTCAGGAAAGTTGCTGACAATATGATTTATTGTTATTTATTAATATACTGATGCATGATGATCTAATCCCTTTCACATAATGTACCCATAGATCAAGGTTGTCTAAAAGAGTCTTAGGACAGGTTAATTAAATGATGATAATGCAGTTCAAGGTAAATTTCCATTATGCTCATCAAACATGCAACATAATCCTTTCCAGTTCAGTGACATAACTGCTGTGTGACATAACTGCTGTAATCCTGCAGCCCAGCTTTCTATGCAATGCATTTTGTCTAATCCTGCAGGATTTCTATTTTAGTTGAGGACACAGATTACTGGTGCCAAAAGGTTAACCATTACGGTTGATTGATTGAAAAATTCATGCAATTATATAATGATACCATTTTGCAGGTGATTTTTCATATTTTTCTTTTTTAATGTGTGTTGTGGTCTCTTTCTTGATCTGTGGAGTCCTGTATCTTAGAGTGTTCGCCTTACACACGAGAAGACCTCAGTTCAATTCCTGGACAGGGCGCAATGTTGGGCATTGCTTACTCCAAATACTTCTGTTTACATAGTAGTACGTAGGAACCCAGTCGGTTGATGGATCGCTTTTCCAGGGTTAATATCCCCTTAAAAAAACATAAATTATTTTTTAAATGATAATTTGGTCACTCAATTCACAGCTGTTTGTGGGACACTACTGTGCACAATTGGCTGCCATACTTTGCCATAAAATATACAGTCAATTCCCTTACAATATATTCTGTGAAGTGCTTTGAGATGTCTCGAAGACGTGATAAGGCTCTATATTGAATGTAATCTATATTGAATGTTATTATTATTATTATCTATTTCTCTTTCTGATTTAATTCCATTGTTTACCTTTTGAGTGCTTCATTCAAAATTTGGTTGTATCCTTCACAGTTTCCCCATCAATCCAGTCAACTTCAGGTCTTCAGACAAATAATTTGTTGTGTATTCCCCAAAGAATAATTCAACTTTGAATATCTGGAATACTAAAATACTTTCAGCACCCTGGGATATTCCCCCAATATGAAATGCGCTATATAGATGGAATATGTTGTTGTTGTTCATCCAGCCACCCTAGGTTATCAGACTGCACTATATGCAACAATAATGTAACTAACATCAAAAGGGGCAGAACATTAAAATCAGAACAAAGCCTGTTAGAACTCGGGCTTGGAAGCATTTTTTCAACTAGAGGGTTGTGCTCAAATCCATTCACTCTCTAGCACCCATAGTTCTCCGACCTCCTCACTTCAATCCACCACATGGCGCCTCCGCTTGACTGGCACCAGCCTCCTGCATGTCTCTCACACCCTACACTCCACCATCAGAGGTCACACTTTCAGTCACTACGCCCTAGAACTCTGAAACACTCAATGCCTCAGTGTTGCCCCCTCTCTCTTCTTCAAGTCCCGCATGAAACCTTCCTCTTCAGCCATGCTTACGGTTAGCTCTCCTCACTCGCATGGCTTGGAGTCACTGCCAAAGGTTCTGCCACTGTTAAGAGCTCTGAGATGCTACCCTGCATGGAGTATGATATATAAATACAAGTTGTTGTTGTGAAATGCTGGAAAGCTGTACAGGCAGAATCAATAAGGATGTTGAAAAGACAGATAAGCAGATACTTCGAGGAATTGAGATATGGCAAACCGTCACAGAATTGGGAATCACTTTACATGCCTCTTGTCAATGTAGTGACTATTCACTGGAGAAGAGTATTGATCTGACCAAGAAAGCTTTGTTCGACTGCATTAGTCTCAGCAACAACAACAATAACAACAACAAAATTACACTTAAATAGCGCCTTTCATGTCAGGAGGACATCCCAAAGCGCTGAACATTCAGGTCGGGACCCGAGCAGGGGGAGCGGGGGGAGGGTCAGGGTAGAGGGAAGGGAGAGGGGGAAGAGGTAGTGGGGCAGCCAAAGGCGCGATTGAAGAGGTCGAAGCACAAACTGAACAAAGCAAACCTGAACTTTGGCTCAGGTTATACTAGTTCATATGTTACATAAGCGTAACTGACCATGCGAACATTATAAATAATAATTGCGACATTTGGTATAGTGCCTTTCACATCAGGAATACCTACTAAAGTGCTTCATGTGATGAACTGTAAAGTGCTGTGACTGTGTACAACAACAACAAAATTACATTTATACAGCATTTTTCATGTTAGGAGGACTGTAATTGGTGAGCCAATTTGCATACAAACCAATGAGAAGCCAATGATTCGCCCACAAATATACAGTTAATTTTCCTACTTTCCTTCCCCAAACTCTGTGAAGTGCTTTGGGACGTCGATAAGATGTGGAAAGCGCTATATAACTTAAGGATTACTATTACTTATAATTTCACCTGGAGAAACTCCCTTCCCTTAGAATTATGAATGTCTGTGTCTGGAAGAGTGACAATTTCCATTTAGCACAAAAAATTTGCTGCTTGCTGTATTCTCTCACAACAACAGATGTCAGCCTCAACCTCAAAAGAGCAAACCCATCTGTGCCAATATCTTTTCACCTCACTATAGTATCTTCTGTGAGTCAGATTACCAAATTATTGCCAAGGGAAGAGCTTTTCTCAATTTATTTCACATAATATCCACTAAGCCAACAAACCTGTGAAGCTATCACTGCCTGTTCCCCGCCCTACCACAATGCACGTTTAAAAAAAAAATCTAATTACCAAAACTGATCTAAAACAATTGCCCCCTTTTGTTTTTTAGAGGAATATTCATTCATTTCCTTTTGTTTTTCTTTTAAATAAATTCAGCAAAGAGAAAAAGTACAACTTGTCATGTGTGTAATTACAATTGATAGATTCCAATACAAGAATGTATGCAATCATAATTATCAAATATTTCACATGGAAACAACATTTTGCAATGTTCTTCCCATCTAGTCCAACTCTTTGAGCCATAATTCAAGATGCTGCTGTTGGCATAGACAGTTAAATTGAGTTATCTGCTGTAACGGTGCAAACCTGATACACCACAAGTTGCTGAATATAGAAATTATGCCCTTTGCATCCCAAACTTCTGCTTTCTTCTGCTGTTGCTTTGGCACATTTGAAACCATTGTGGATTTACTTTCTCAAGTCCATGTAGAACACTGGGGATCTTCCTTGTTGGTCTCCACCGCAATTGTCTCCAGGGTCTAGCAAAGCCCTTTACATTGTGGCCACCACAAACCTGGGTATAGCCTTCTCATGACTTCATGGGATTTGAACTAAACTGATTTGATGAAAAAACCGAGCCATGTTTGTTTTTGTCTTATACTGTTAGTATAACATGGTAAGTGATAAGTCAACCAAGCCCCTTACATGTGTTTCAGCTTTCTACTTAGTTATTTCTATCCCATCTATGGAGTTAGTGTGCCTATTTCACTTATATGCACTCCCTTACTTTTATCTGTATTGGTTCAAGCTACATATCAGATCTTGAGTCTCGGCATGGCTGACACTCCACTGCAGTTCAAATAATGTCCTATTCCTTCCTCAGTTTAGAATGAGGGAATGGGAGCTGTGGGGAGGGACTAAAGTTAAGTTTGAACCTTAAACAGAATGTGTCAAGTGACAGCTTGTTTAAAAGTATCACTATTCATTTTCCAAAAGGTCTAAATTACTTAACCAGATTTAATACTCTAAAATAGTGCCTTCTGGTTTGCATATTTTGCTGGATTTCAGATTGGCTGTGTTGTAGATCATGTAAATTAGACTTCTTTCTGATATCATAAACTGAACCCACAATTAGCCCACTCCATCCTTTTTGTGAATATTTCAATTTAGATCACTTTGCTAACAGAAGAGCCATGGAGCTATCTGTATGCCTCAGTACAAGTCTTTGTGCCCATTACAAGATTAGGACACATGTGCACACGACTGCTAGGATAGTGAAAGGCGAATTGGATGGACCTCAGTCTTCTTTCAACTAGCAATTCTTATGTTCTTATGATTGCTAGAGAGCTCCACTGTGACTAGTCAAAAATTGAGTGCTCTCGAAAGGTATTTGAGGAGGCTTGGTAATCTTTGAGAGGATCTATCAGACAATCTGATCTATGAGTTGTGTGACACAGAGGGTTCTAAGGCAACACAGATTCTCCCTTCAGAAGATCTGATGAATAAATATAAAGATGTGTATGTCAGGGAAGGCAAAGTTCAGCTTGATTAGAATGAACGAGAAAACTCTGTGCATTTGCGGATCTTTGGAGGAAGAGAAATAATTGGTAAAAATTGTGATAATCCTAAACAGGTTGCAATCCTTGTTTTAGAGGTTAATATGTGTTTTGAAATAACTCCTAGCCCCTGCCCCCTCACCTTCCCAATCCCAGGCACAATCTAATTCTAAAATCCCTGGACACCTCCGTCTAGTATTCAATTTAAAGAAGGACTAGCCAATCTTCCAGAAAGTATGGAATAACACCATTTTTCATAACAGCTCAATGTAATAAATTCCACAAACAGGGAATCAGTTCTGGAACTTGGGATTTTCACCCCAATATTTTCAGTAGATTTGGTGCCACCTTGTGGTCATGAACTTCAATTGCTTCAAAGATTTGAGCTGATGGGAACCGAAAATGCAACGAACAATGGTACTGTAATCTGACAAAAATGCATTCCACAAAACGCAAGACGGAACAAATGCAAGAATCTTCACCTTTGATATTGTGCCCAAATGGATTACACCTGATTTTATAAGAAAAACTCCACACATGAATTCATATGCTTTAAAACCATTGGTTTATTTATTTCCATGGTATTTCTGTGCACAGATGCTTTGAGTGATGAAGAGGATTGAAAGGATTTTTTTCCACAGTGCCAAAATAGTTAAATCTGAGGTTTGCAGGAGACATTGTGAGCTATAGGAATGATAGTATGTAACCTTGAACCCAAGGTTAGGAATACAGTATGTTAAAAACACATCATGTATATTGTAGGGTAACAGAGACTTAATGGATTATCACAATAATCGTTCCGTATGATACAGTGGCTTTCATATCTCAAAACGACTGTAATTTTTATAAGTGAATTTATAATATTTTGCTTATGATCTTGTTTTTATTCATCTGGAGATATACTGGTGGGACCAGTTTTTATTGTCCATTCCTGGCTGCCCTGGTGGTGATGCTGCCTTCTCTTTAAACTACCACAGTTCTTGTAGTGAATGTGATCCCATGATGATGTTGGCTGAGAAGTTCCAGAAATTTGACCCAGAGACCATGACAAAAAAGCAATTTATTTCCAAGTCAGGATGGTGTGTGTGACGTGGGAAGGGAAACGGATTATGTTTGCAATGAAAAAATTGCTTCAAATTATATACTTGCATTTAATATCATACTACTTCAGAGCTAATAACAACTAAGGCATAGCAATTAGCACATGATAACCTCCAGTTCACCTATATATTTCCAGAAGATATAACAACAACAGTTTTCATTAATCTAGCACTCTTCACAGAGGATAATGTCTCGGAGTGCTTAAACAGAAAATATAAGGGCTAGTTTTTTGAAATTATAAAAATAGTAATCCTTGCATTTGCTATAGCGACTCATCACGCCATTGAGATGTCTCAAAGCGCCTCACAGAATATGCTCTAAAGTGAATTGTTTGCCTACTTTGTGGGTAATGCAAAACAAATGAAAACACATCAATGGATTTCAAAATCCTTCGCAAACCAGGCATGCCATTGGATAAGTATCATACTCATACATTTCTCTTTGATGTGCTTTCAATCAAAAGTTTTAAACTCAGTATTTGGACGTGGTATGAGGTAGTTTACAACAAAAACAAGTTGCATTTATAAAGTGTCCTCCACGCTGGGTGGCGTTTCAGAGCACTTAAACAGTTTATTGTTCTAGATAACTAAAAATGTAATATGTCAAAAAAGTTCACACCGAGTACATATTTCTGAATAATTTAGTATATCTATAATAAGCCTTGCTTTTGATAGCACATTTCACATCTTCTAGAAGTCTCAAACGCTGCACAGAATATACTGTAAAGTAGATTGATTGTATATTTTTAGAACAGGTGATATTTAGGCAAAAATAAATTATTTTATTCAGTGTAGTTTAAGTTCTTCTCTATTAAACATGTAGGAGATATCAACTATACACACTTCAAATACAACTAAAAACTGGAACAAAACATTGATCTATGCATAGATTGCAGAGAAACACTGGGATAAAATTGATGGTATTTGCTGTCTCTCACATCTGTATTGTAATGATATCATAAGATCAGCTCTTAAATAACTTCAGAAAAATAACCACAGAGGATGGAAAATTCTCACGAATTCATCCTTAAGACCGTTGTCTTAAAATTTCATATCATGCAAAATGACAGAAAGTGCTTCAATTCTGTCTTAATTTGAAAGCCAATTTTTCATGTTAAAACTGCGTTCCAAATTAAGCATGAATTGAATATTTTTTCTATTATTCTGCACTACTATAATTTTTTAAGACATTGGTCTCAATGCTCAGATCATGAGAAATCTCATCTCAAATCTGCCAAAATTGAGGGGGAAGAATTCTCTTCTCCTGCACACCCCCACCACCACCACTCAAGCAATGTGATTTGAAATTTAGAACTGCCTCATGCTCTACATTACTTTACAGCTTGATGTGATACTGTTTCACTTCAGGAATACAATACGACATAACTACAGGCAGGTTAAGACAAGAAGCGTTCAATATCTGATAAGTCTGAACTATCAAAAAGAAACTGTCATCTTTGGATTGAGGGGAGTAAATTTCAACTGAGTTTCACAGTGAAACCAAATACATTCAGTGTTAAGGAACATTCAAACCTGCTAAGCCATGGCTTGAGGCCCCAAGGCCTGAGAGGTGCTGAGGTCTGATGGGCCCTGGGTATAACTGATGCTTTTACCTCCCACTGCCCTCTTCCTGTCAATCTCTGCTATGTATGAAGCAGCGTTGTGAGTGATGGGAAGAGAGGGGGAATGGGTCTGCCACATACTTAGTGAGTCTCTAATGTTCAGAGGCAACTGATCATAACTTTACAATTGTTTAGACAATAAGCACATTCTTAGTCCTGAACCCTCTTAAAGACAGTTAAGGCTAGTTTCTAAATCCAGTGCATATCTGATCAATCACCAATTGACATGGCTTAAAAGGGAAAAGATGAAAGAAACTAACCCAATGACCATTTGAAATAATTGCCATCATTACAGGAGTCATAGACTTCTTAAGTTAGTGACAGAAATGGATGAGAAGTGCTGAAAATATTCAGCTTTTAGGGCTTAAAGGGATCATTTCCTGCTACATAATACGTGTGGCGGAGGCAGAGGGTGTGGGGGGGAAGTGGGAGGGGAGAGGTGTGGTATGGAGCACTACTCGAGGCAATACAAGCTCATTTATATTCATGGATCCTAGTAAACTGCAGAAACATGGAGCTTCATTATTTAACACGACAGCCCAGCCAGCTGTCAGATTGCAGCTGATTAAAGGCTTCTCCCAAATTACTGATTATAGTCACACAGCAAGTCAGGCTCACAGAGTACACTGAGGATTCCTGGTCACAGGTCACATGAGAGAGCTGGGTGCAGAATACCCCACAGCCAATTTGATATCATCTTCTAGAATATGAATCCGAATATGATCGCCTCATTACTCCTTGAAATCTTGAATTATTATCCACAGCCAGTCACATAATCAGAAAGCTGTCCTTTCTAACCCTAAATGACTGCAATAAATATTTGAGTTTCGTTAGCATTTGTTTGTACTCTGTTCTCATGTTCTTCACTACCTCTGTAGAAAAGCAATGGGTGACCCAGCACGTTCCCAACCTTTTTATATAAGCTCCTTGCACAGAGATTTTACATTTGTTAAAGCAAATGAAGTGGAGGTTAAAATTAACTCAGTGCACAGCACGTATTATACAGAGGTCACACAAGATAGCTGGTAGCAGGGGGCCCTGCTGCCGATTTGACATCATCCTTCCAGAGTTCCAACCCGACCATCACATCATTATAGCAAATATGAATATCAAATCTTATTAAAGATCCATTTCAAGACTCTTTGACTGCGCTTTCAATCATCTTTCCCCTCCCACTTCCCTCTGCTCCCATCCCCAGCTCACTTGACAGGCTAGGATTGTTAAAGGCCTTGGGACAGCCTCCCTACATTAACGGCGCTATAAAAATGTAAATTTGCATTGCGCTTTATTGTCAAACATGCGCGACACAAACTATATGCAGGGCCCTTCTCAACCTTTGACCTGCGCTCTCTTCTCCTCTGGCCTTGGCCGATCTGAAATTATTGCTCTGGCTTTACTTTGAGTCTCCCATCAAGCATCTAATATTGCTCTGTGATGCCTCTCCTGAGACATATCTTTAAGGCTGAAGAGCCCTGCCTTACTGTAAGTGCAGATCCACAAACTACTCGATTAACTACTTAACTGAAAACTATCTTTCACTCAAACATTTCCCGTAACTCAAGATGAATGTTGAACTATTTCAACCCTAAAAGTTCAAAGTCTGACCTTTCCTTATATCTTTCATTTCAGAAGACGGCATTCTTTTTTTACAATTTATCGGGCATAATTGCGGGAAAAAATTACTTCCCAATTAACACTCTATTTAATAATTTTTCACAAATCTGCACAATCTTAAATTTTAAATCAAAATGGTCTCTTACAGACCTAAAGACTGGGTGGAATTTCTGACTTGTTGGAACACAACTGCTGGACAATGGGTGGTTCACGAATAGGGTAGTGCAAGTGATCAAGTGGAAATTTTGAGCAATGAGAATAACAACCGAGAAGCCATTGGTTGTCTGCTGGCTGAAGTTCTAATTCTAGTGCAGATGGCAGGGAAGCATTTGCTCAATTTATTGCTTGATTCATCTAGTAGCAATCTGAGAGTTGCAGAATGAAGGTGCTTCAAAAGGATTTCTATTGGGTTTCGCTTTTCCTGCAAGAGAGAAAGAAAAAGAGAAGAAATATTTATATTGAGTTATAAAGCTCTTCAACTGTGTTCATCAGAAGTAAGTATCCTATACACAATAATAAAATTGGCCATTTCAATCGACGACTGTTTGTGGGATACTGCTGTGTGCAATTGGCTGCTGCGTTTCGCCCACAAATATACAGTCAATTCACTTTACATTATATTCTGTGAAGCGCTTTGAGATGTCGATAAGATGTGAAAAGCGCTACATCAAATGCAAGGATTATATTATTATAATTTATATATATATTTGTACCCCTCAGTTTCTTCAAATAATAACCTTCACCAAATAATCTAACCTACTGACCTGACCATTCAATTCAATTACACCATGAACACTATCTTCAAGTTAGACTAAAATCTAAAACGAAAAAGTAAAACCTTGCTCCGCAACTTGAAGTATATGGTAGTCCCTGACAACAACAACAACAAAATTACATTTGTGTAAGAATGTGAATATGTTTTCATTTTGACTATGAAATGGTTTGAGATGAAGCCCTTCTCCAGAAGTCACGAGGGGATTGTGGTGTTGGGGGGAGGGGTGGGGGGGGGGGAAATAAGAGAGTAGAGCAGAGCATGGTCTACCCAAACCTGCTATCGGGGGTATGTTTTACAGTCACGTCATCTCAATGCTATTAAATGTTCCTCGGATTAGTCAGAATCGATCTGATTTGCATCAGTTTAGAAAGATAAAGTGAGTGGCTTCAATTATTAGACACACATTAAGCAGGGATCTTAAGGCTCTAGGACTTTGCATGCTGTGCTTCTGCTTTCAGGAACAGGATGGTACTTCTGTGATTTTCCCCTCTCAATCCCAGACTGATGCACAGCTGGCAACAAATGTTCAGACTGTCATGAAACAGCATCACACAACTGTGCATCAAAACGAAGACAGATCCAAGCACCACACCATTTTTCAAAATCTCAACAGCTGCCAATTACTGGAGGCTATTATAGACTATGAACTTGGTTCTGCTGCATTGACTGATATGGTTTAAATTGAATAAAGTATAATAAGATGATCAAAGAAAAGAAGCACAACATGTCAGGGCAAGAAGAAAGAAATGAATGATGTGCAGTTTGTCTGCAGAGGGCAGATTGTGACAGTGTGACACTGATCTTCAGTGCGGTGAATTCTACTGGGTGAAAAGCACTATATAAATGCAAGTTGTTGTTGTATGTGTCCCTGTCAGTGGACAGTTCTTCCAAATGCATTGAACTCTGCTTGAATTGTAAGAACTCTGCATTTGTGTCCTCTCCCACTCCAGGGTCCAGGAGCCTATCATTCAATCCTTACCCAGCCTCACTGGCTCCCCATCTCCCAAAGGAATGAGTTCAAGATACCCTTCCTTTATGGTCTTGCCCCACAGGAATTCTGCAACCTTCGAAAGCCTTAGCAATCCACCGCTCCCCCCATTCTGCATTCATGGGCCTGTCCATGTCCCCCACCATGCCTCTTCAACCATTAGTACTTGTCCCTCTGGCCCATCCTCTGGAACTCCATCTTGGAGTCCATTTGCCTTGCCCCTTTCCTTGCCTCTTTCATAGTTCATCTCAAAACCTTCCTCTTTGATCGTACCTTTGGTAATATTACCTACCCCCTTGTCCCACCCCTCTTAATCCAATCTATAGATCAGGTGGAAATGCTTGACTGTCAAGCATCTTGAGACATCTCTTGACATAAATGCAATTTGTTGTTTGTTGTTGCTGTTCTAGTAATGTATTATTAGTGAGACAAACCGTTATTCCCTCTGCTACCTAAGAAAGCTCAACTGAAAAGATTACTACAGTCTGATAAAGATTTATTTAAGTTTATTTTCGGACAAATCTCACTTAGTTTGACTCAAATTCCTTGAGGCCCCTCAGTAATATAATTATATTATAATAATAATCCTTGCATTTGATATCCCGCCTTATCACGTTGTTGCAATGTTTCAAAGAGTTCCACAGAATACATTATAAACTGTGTGTATTTTATACATAAACTGTGTATTTTGTGGACGAACTGAGGCAGCCAATTTCATACAGCAGTGTCCCACAAAGAGTACAAAGAATCATAGAATTTTACAGCACAAAAGGAGGCCATTCAGCCCATCTAGTCTGTGCTGGCTCCTTGAAAAGAGCAACTCAATCCCACTGGCAAACTCTCTCCCCATAACCAAATAGATCTGTTCTCCCTAAATGAAGATCTAATTCTCTGTTATCGAATTGGCCTCCACCACCTTTTCAGGCAATACATTTCAGATTTGAACAACCCACTGAGTGAAAACATTTCTCCTCAGCTTCCCTCTGCTTCGTTTTGAAACTATTTTAAATCTATGACCATGAGTCACAGATTCGCACAGAGTGGAAACAGTTTTTCCTTATTCACCCTGTCAAATCCCCTCATGATTTTATAAACCTTTATTAGGTTTGTAAATCTCTATCCTCTCAACCTTCTCTGTTCTAAAGAGAATAAACCTAGCCTATCTAGCCTTTCCTCATAACTGAAGTCCCTCAATCCTGATACCATTCTAGTGAACTTTCTTTGCACCCTTTCCAATGCCTTAACATCCTTTCTATAGTGTGGCGACCAGAATTGAACACAGTACTCCAGCTGAGGCCTAACCAAAGTTTTATTGAGGTTAGTCAACACTTCCTGACTTTTGTACTTTATACCCCTATTTATAAAGCCTAATATCCCATATGCCTTCTTAATGGCTTTGACTACCTGTCCTGCCACCTTCAAAGAGTCACTAACACAAATCCCTGTTCCCTCACACCCCTTTAAATTGTACTATCTAGCCTAAATTGCCTCCCCTCATTTCTTCTCCCAAAATGTATCACCTCACACTTCTCTGCATTAAACTTCATCTGCCATCTGTCTGCCTACTTTACCATTTTATCTATATCTTCTTGCAGATAGTTACTATCCTCCTCACTATTTACTATTCTCCCTAACTTAGTATCATCTGCAAACTGGGAAACTGTGCTCCCTACACCCAAGTCCAGATCATTAATATATATTAAAAAGAGCAGTGGTCCCAGGACTGATCCCTGGAGGATGCCACTGCACACTTCCCTCCAGTCTGAAAAGCAGCCGCTCACCACAACTCTCTGATTTCTGTCTCGCAGCCAGTTGTGAATCCATGCTGCCACTGTCCCTTTAACGCTGTGGGCCTCTACTTTCCTAATAAGCCTCTCATTCGGCACTTTGTCAAATGCCTTTTGAAAGTCCATGTAAATGACATCAACTGCACTACCTTCGTCCACCCATTCCTTTACCTCATCGAAAATTTTTATCAGATTTGTAAGGCAAGATTTTCCTTTAACAAATCCATGCTGGCTGTCCTTTATTAGCATATATCTTTCTAAGTGAAGATCTATCTTGTCCCTGATTATGGACCCGAGAAGTTTGCCCACTACCAATGTTAGATTGACTGGCCTGTGGTTCCCAGGTTTGTCCTTTCTGCCCATTTTATATAGGGGAGTAACATTATCAACCTTCCAGTCCTCTGGCACTACCCCTGTGTCCAAGGAAGATTGAAAGATTGTGGCCAGAGTCTCTGCTATTTGCCCCCTTACTTCCCTTAATAACCGAGAAAGCATCCCATCCGGACTGGGTGACTTATCTACCTTCAGCGTCATCAACCTTTTTAGTGCTTCCTCTCTGTTTATAATAATCCTATCCATTTCTTCTACTCTCTCCTCCAATACTGTAGCATTGGCTACATCCTCTTTTCTTGTGAAGACAGAGGCAAAGTACTTATTCAGGACATCAGCCATGCCCTCTGCCTCCACAATAAGATTTCCTCCTTGGTCCCTAATTGGCCCTACCCTTGACCAATCTTTTACTCTTAATATGTTTGTAAAATACCTTAGGGTTCCCTTTAAATATTACCTGCTAATTGTTTCTCATGCAGTCTTTTTGCCCCTCTTATTTCCTTTTTCAGTTCCCTCCTGTATTTCCTATATTCTGCTTGGTTGACCTATGTATCTTGGGCCTGTCACTTGTCATAAGTCTCCTTTTTTTTGCTTTATTTTAACCCCAATTGTCCTAGTCATCCAGGGAGGTTTGGATGCCCTACATTTTATTTTTGTTAGAATATTTTTGACCTGTGCCCGAAGTATCTCTTCCTTGAAGACTGCCCATTGCTCGTTAGCTGTTTTACCTGCAAATCTTTTTTTCCAGTCCACCTCTGCTGGGTCCCATTTTAACTCACTGAAATTAGCCTTCTTCCAGTTGAGTGTCTTCACCTTTGACAGTTGTGGATCCAGTGACTAATTTCTTTTTGAGGGATTATTTTATTCCCTTGGAAAGCAATCTGCCAATTGATCTACAAAATCTACACTTTAGGAAGGATGTTAATGCATTGGAAAGGGTGCAGAGGAGATTTACCAGGATGGTACCAGGCATGAGGGACTTCAGTTGTGGAAAGGCTAGAGAGATTAGGTTTATTCTCATTGGAGTAGAGAAGGCTACGAGGAGACCTAATAGAGGTTTTCAAGATCATGAAGGGATTCAATAGGGTAAACAGAGAAAAACTGTTTCCACTGGTGGGTATGTGATGAAAAGCACTACAACAACAACAACAAAATTGCACTTATATGGCGCCTTTCAAGTCGGGAGGATGTCGCTATATCAAATGCAAGGATTATTATTATTATTAATATTTACCTTTCCTGTGTTCCATTTTCACCATTATCCTGTGGCTCCTCTGCACTCCTGCAGGACCATTGAAACTCAGATTACACAACAGCAACAACAACAAAATTACATTTATAGAGCATTATTCACGTCAGAAGGATGTCCCAGGGTGCTCAACAATCAGGTCGGGATCCGAGCCGGGGGTGGGGGGAGGGGGGGGGGCGGGGTCGGGATAGGGGGAAGGAGAGTAGGAAAGGGGGGAGAGTTAGGAGGGGAGCAGAAGGCATGGTCGAAGAGTAGTAGGAGGCAGTTTCAGAGGTGAGGGGAGTAAGAGTGTTGAATGTGATGGAGAGGGAGTTATGGAGGAGTGTGAGTGCGGAGGATGGGTTAGTGCAGGAGGTGGGCCAGAGGGAGAGGAGTTCGGAGGACTCCAAGGCAGCAAAGAGTTTGTGCAGGGATCTTCTTCCATGGTTGGTAGAAGATGGTGGTAGGTTTGGAGTAGAGGGGAGAGGGTTAGAGGATTTGAAGGAGATTAAATGGTAGTCGGAGATGGCCTTCTCGGTAATCGTGATATCCGAGACACTAAGGCCCTGGGTGTTCACCAGGTCAATCGGGTGGTCGTGAACGTGAGTGGTGAAGTGGATGTGGAGGGAGAGGTTAAGAGATGAGACGAGGGAGGAGAATTCTGAGGAGGTGGAGCATGAGGAGGGGGTGAAGTGGAGGTTAAAGTTGCCGAGGATGGTGAGGTGATTGGAGGGGGCGCAGAGGGAAGCTAGTTGTGTGGAGAAGTCAAGAGATGAAGGTTGGGGAGGGTTTTGGGGAACAGTAAACCAGGAGGATTTTGAGGGAAAGATGGGAGGAGTGGGAGAGGGTGAGGTGTTCGAAAAAGGGGAAGGGACCAGAGGAGTAGGGGGATCGGGCAAGTGGTGCCCTAGAGATGAGGGCCACACCACCGAAACGGCGGTTGGGGCGTGGGACATGATGGGATGTATAGCCGGGTGGTGTGGCCTCCGTGAGGGGGTAGGTGTCTCCTGGGGTGATCTAGGTTTCGGTTAGGGCCATGATATTAACGTTCTCATCGAGGATGAAATTGTTGACGGTCAGGGTTCTTGTTGCAGAGAGCGCGGACATTTTGGAAGCTAATGGAGCAGTTGGCAGAAGGATTTGTGGAGTGGTAGGGGGACCGGATTGGTCGGCAGCAGTGGTGGGGATGCGGATGAGGGAGGAGAGGTTAGCCTAGCCCCCCCGGATCTGTATTCGGCGTGGCTGGCAGCAGTGATGGGGAGTGGGGCACTGGGTATGGCTGCTGCTGGACAGCCAACTCCGAGTGCCATGGAGAGCCCAGCGGAGGATTCCCAGGCTAGAGCAGAGGGAGGCTGTGGGAGGGTCGAGTGGGAATAGGAGGCGGGGAGGGCAGAGAGAGAGCAGGACAGAGCGGGAGAGTTGCAGAGAGGGGGGCATTTTAAGGGCAGCTCAGATCTAGGGAGACAGCCAAAGTGCGCACGCTGAGACGCGAGTCAGCAGTTTAACAAGCCATGGTCAGCCTACAGGAGGCTGCGGATGGTATGAAGGGCTGGAGATTAGCGTTGAACAATAACACATTTCCAATTAAATCTCTCAATAAAGGCACAATGAATATACTCACACTTTCTCCTGAAACTTTTCAATCTCTGTGCCATTCACTGTGTCAAGAACGTCATGTGGGAAAAAAGCAACACACAATAAAATAATTAAATTATTAAACCAATCCTAAAAGCATAATTCAGTAAACTTCATATTACAGTATATATACTGTATATAGATAGATATACAGTATTCATAAAATGACAATGTGTGTCTGCTTCAAGTAGGATCTCAATAACCAATTGACATAGACTATTGACTATTTATACCTCATCAGAAAGGTCTTCCATCTGGGAGTGACATGGATGTATTTGGGCATAAGGGGTGACCTGTAACTCAATGGTTAAAGCACTCTCCGCGCATGCAGGGGACGTGGGTTCAATTCCCGGCAGGGCAAAACCTTTGGCAAGTTTCCTTACTCACAGTAATAATCACTTGAGGGAAAAAAATCAATGAAAAAATTGGTCACTTCAATCCACGACTGTTTGCGGAACACAGCAGTCCACAATTAGCTGTCACATTTCGCCCACAAATAAAGTCAATTTACATCACAGTATTTTCTTCAAGATGTCTAGAAGACGTGAATAGTACTATATCAAATGCAAGGATTGTTATTATTGTTTTAGGGCATCTCCTATTGTTCACGAGTCATTTTCAGGTTTGTATTTTTTGCAGCAGTTCCACCTGGTGGCCCCTTTGTCAAAGTGTTGCTGTGGCATCATGCCACAGAGCATATATGTATGTACTCACACACTGCAGTTACACCTAGTGGCTATGGCAGCCGACTGGCGCTGTGGCAACCTGTGTCACAAAGCACGCACATAGTCAAGGAACAAAATAAGAACACAGTTGAAGCTGAATCATGGAAACAACAACAAAATTACATTTTTAAAGACCACAGTCCTCCCACTGTGTCCTCCCAAAAGGAGTTCTCATACAGGAGTCCTCCCAGATGAGGATAGATAAAGACGAAATGTCTGTCTGTCAATCTACCTTCCATATTGGATCCTTTGGTTGCCACTGTAGCTGCAATGGGCAGAGCTAGTATTGTATATATGAAGGAATAAATTTTCAACAAAGTAGATTATTCTGCTCCTCTGTGATGTCAGCCCAGCACTATCTTAATCAGTTTGATTAGTTTTGCATTTGTTCCTATGCTCTTCAGCTCCTTGGGATGTCCTAGCGATGTGAAAGGCACTATATAAATGCAATTTTGTTGCCGCTAATATTGTTGTTCTAAAGAATTACTGTGCAGCCCCCATTAGAATGTGCTTCGAAATACTGGGCACGTGACCTGCGCAGCCAGCTTTCAACCTAAAATGCCTGAGGTTATGAGGAGCCATCAATGTCACTTCCTGTTTTGCTGCATAGTTTGTCAACAGTTAACTATAGGCTGGAAGGTGGACATTTTTGTTTTAACATGGGAACAAGTGAGCAGTTAGGTAACCAGGATTCAAAATACCATGTTATAATGAGGCTCCCCTAATACAACCTTAAGTACACAGAGATTGTGGAGGAGTCACATTTCAAAGATTATTGTATTAAAATGCAGGCTGGAGTCCACTGATAGGAGCTTTGATCGTATTGCAGATGAGGGAAATGAAGGAGAGAAAGCCTGCCTTATAGATTTATTGGTTCTTTTGGGGCCATCGGTGTGCTTCTTGATTTTGTCATCAATATGCTTTTCAAACCAGAAATTTCACTTGCCTTTAACCCTAAGACTATATTCTTAACATTTCAGGCCATGCAATATTCTGTTCAGCAAATTCTTAACATGAGTCATTTTTCCAAACAGGTTCCTAAATTACATCTTGCATCTAAAAGCGCCTTGGAACATCCTGCCAGTGGGAAAGGCACTCTATAAATTCATAGATTCATAGATTCATAGAATTTTACGGCACAAAATGAGGCCATTCGGCCCATCTAGTCTGTGCCGGCTGTTTGAAAAGAGCGATTCAATCCCCCTGCCCTGCCCGCTCCCCATAGCCTAATAGACCTGTTCTCCCTAAATAAAGATCTAATTCCCTTTTAAAAGTTGTTATCGAATCAGCCTCCACCACCTTTTCAGGCAATGCATTCCAGATTCGAACAACTCGCTGAGTGAAAAAATTTCTCCTCAGCTCCCCTCTACTTCGCTTTGAAACTATTTTAAATCTGTGACCATGAGTCACAGATTCGCCCACGAGTGGAAATAGTTTTTCTCTATTTGCCCTGTCGAAACCCCTCATGATCTTATAAACCTCTATTAGGTCTCCCCTCAATCTTCTCTGTTCCAGAGAGAATAACCCTAGCCTATCTAGCCTCTCCTCATAGCTGAAGTCCCTCAATCCTGGCACCATCCTAGTAAATCTTCTTTGTACCCTTTCCAATGTCTTCACATCCTTTCTATAGTGTGGTGACCAGAATTGAACGCAGTATTCCAGCTGAGGCCTCACCAAAGTCCTATAGAGGTTAGTCAGCACTTCCTGACTTTTGTACTCTATACCCCTATTTATAAAGCCTAGTATCCCATATGCCTTCTTAACAGCCTTGTCTACCTGTCCTGCCACCTTCAACGAGTCACTAACACAAATCCCCAGGTCTCTCTGTTCCTTCACACCATTTAAAATTGTACTATCTAGCCTATATTGCCTCCCTTCATTTCTTCTCCCAAAATGCATCACCTCACACTTCTCTGCATTAAACTTCATCTGCCATGTGTCTGCCCACTTTACCAATTTGTCTATATCTTTTTGCAGATGGTTACTATCCTCCTCACTATTTACTATTCTCCCTAACTTAGTGTCATCTGCAAACTTGGAAACTGTACTCCCTACACCCAAGTCCAGATCATTGATGTAGATTACAAAGAGCAATGGTCCCAAAACCGATCCCTGTGGCATACCGCTGCTCACTTCCCTCCAGTCTGAAAAACAGCCGCTCACTACAACTCTCTGATTTCTATCTTGCAGCCAGTTGTGGATCCACTCTGCCACTGTCCCTTTTACACCGTGGGCCTTTAATTTCCTAATAAGTCTCTCATGTGGCACTTTGTCAAATGCCTTTTGAAAGTCCATGTAAACTACATCAACTGCGCTACCATTATCCACCCATTCCGTTACCTCATCAAAAAATTCTATCAGATTTGTAAGGCAAGATTTGCCTTTAACAAATCCATGTTGACTGTCCTTTATTAGCCTATATCTTTCTAAGTGAAGATCTATCTTGTCCCTGATTATGGACTCTAGAAGTTTGCCCACTACCGACGTTAGACTGACTGGTCTGTAGTTACCAGGCTTGTCCTTCTGTAATTTTATTGTTGTTGTAATTTTTTATTTTTTTAAAGTGGAATTTGGGACTTTTGATCTCTTTCTATAGCAATACGGGGAGGGAGAGAAGGCAAAGGAGGAAAAAGAAGTACAGTACTGTATATGAATAGGAGTACGGAGTGTTTGGAGACTCATGTAGAGTATAAACAGTGAAACAGACTGGTTGAGTCAAACACTAACAAATTTCAGCATGAAGTATTCAAGCTCTAAAGTGTATATAGTGCTCTTCACCCAGCTCTAAAGTGATTGCAGCTTGATACATTCAGTTTCAAGTGAAATATTACAATGCAATTTATAGACGGGTCGTATTATAATTGTGGCATTTGATACACTGCATTATCATGCTGTCAAGACATCTCAAAGCGATGAGTAGGATTTTACTGTAATGTGGTGATTGTGTATTTTTAGGTGAACAGGACAGCCAATTGGCACACCACAATGTTCCACAAACAGCCATGAATTGAATGACCAACCTTTTTTAAAAATTGCATGTGTATAAATTTAATTAGTTGCCCAACACCTGTCTCGTCAGAGAACATCTAGGCCCCACTGTTGGCCAGGGGAAGGACCAAAAGTGCAAAGAGGTAAACCTTAAAGGGTGGAGGGGGTAGATAAGAAAGATGAGCAATTTCTTACCCGCAACGTTTCCCTTAGTTTTCATCTTCCACTCACAAAACAGAATGATAGAGACTGAAATGATCACCTCTCCAACAATAAATACAAAAGGTATGATGGCATCAATAAGGTTGTGAACACGCAATAAGATCTTTTGGCTGGCAGTCCCCACTTCATAGACAGCACGGCAGTAGTAATAAGTGCCTTTATCTGCAACCAAGTTCTCTATCAAGAGGGATGATACTTTGCCATCACTCTTAATGTTATAATGGTGTATATTATTACTCAGGTCCTAAATTGGGTAGAAAGAGGATAGCATTTAGTTTTAAACAAAAAACAATGACAGCACTTTTTTTTATTAACACACACACTGGGACTGGGACAGAAAACCATTTCAGACTTGCTGAATTTGCTTTCCAGCTTTCAAAAACACTCAAGTAACAAAAACTGTATTGACATATATTTTTGTGCAGACTCAAAAAAATTCAGGAACAAATAAGAAGTCAATTGAATTCCTCCTAAATGAGCAAAAAAAAGAAGCAGCACATCTTGTCTGAAACTGAAGAATAAACAAATTACACTGAGACTGAACTTGCACTTTAAAAAAGCCTTGCAATCAATTCCAGGTCACATTATGCAGTCATCAATAAACTACTCATGTTACTGCAGCCTGTTGGCCCTTTAACCATGCAAGGAGAGCACAAGAGCATTGAAGAAATAGCACAAATAGTGAAAATGCCTAACCACCACCAAAAAAAATCCAAAGCCTGATTATTTTTGATGTTCCTTCATCTTTAGTTGACTGGCCAAGAGTCCATGACCAAATATTACATTCAGCATGTTTTAACAGCAGTTTGAAGATTCATGGTATTTCTTAATTGGATTTTTCTCCTCCTGTTCTCCCACTTCTCCATTACCCTTGGCCTTGTAAAGCCTTTCAGAAGTTAGCATGGATAAAGGGCACTATCTAAATGCAAGATATTGTGCAGTTAATTAAGAAGTCAAGAAGAACATCATGCTGAATCAAGAAAGCTATTCCAACCAATTGCATCCTTGTGCATTGCTCCCTCAAGGCGGTGCCAGACTTCCAGAAGGTATATCCCCTTTTGATTTCCCAATTCAGAAATCCCATTAAGAAAAAAACACAAGATTAATCTAGCATTTCTTAAACACGCCTACTCAGACTGCTTTCACATGAAAAGTTCGCAAAATCATGTGTTAGAGCCCTTGGGTAATTAGGCTGACTACATTCTCAACCGGAATATGGTTTTTAAACCATATGACTGGATTGGGTTTAAACCCACAAATGAACAGCTGCTCAATGCTGTGGAGTCCTGTAGCTCAGTGGCCGTGGAGTTCTGTAGCTCAGCGGTTAGAGCATTCGCCTCACAAGCGAGAGACATGGATTCAAATCCAGGCAGGGTGAAACCTTGGGTAAATTTCCTTACTCCATATGCCTAATAATAATCCCTCAAAAAAACAATAATAAATTGGTCATTTCAATCCACAACTGTTTGTGGCACACTGCTGTGCACAATTGGCTGCTGCGTTTCATCCACATATATACAGTACATTCAATTCGCTTTACAGTCCTCCTGATTTGAAATGCGCTCTTTAAATGTAATTTTGTTATTGTTGTATTCTGTGAAGTGCTTTGAGACGTCTAGAAGACACGAAAAGCGCTATATCAAATGCAAGGATTATTATTATTATTATTATTATTGATGCTCACCCTCCAAATACAGGGACATTTCTGTATGTAAGTGACATATAGCAGTGACATATAAATGTGGAACTCCCTGTCTGGTTTGAATACTCTTAGGCATGGTGATGGGTTGCTGTATGTGTCAGACACCTAGACGATCCAAATATGGAGGAGGGACATTGTGCAATACGGATTCAAAGAGGAGTCAGTTGGTTGTTTTATACAGGATGTTGTTTTATATAGAATGAATACAAGTAGTATTCCCATTGAAAAGGATGCGGAAGATCTTGAAATGAACTAATGCAGCAAATTTCCAGGCAAACAAAAATCACTTGAAGAATCTTTCAGCTACTGCATCAAGCTTAGACCCAAATATGAAACCAGTTTTAAAAAAACTATTCCTGCAGGAAGAGAAATGAATAAAGCTTCGTAGACGTCACAAACATTTCTCAGGTTATGCACAGCTCAGCGAATAATCAGAATTTTCTATCACAGGTCATCATCCACAAATAGGACAGTGCTGCAGCAAACTTTCTTTTATTTAAGGGGACTGCATGTCTTCTAGACGTCTAAAAATGTGCTATATCAATTCAAGGATGATTATTATTATTAATCCTATATAAAATAACCAACTGACTCCATTCCCTCCATTCAGCAAGATTTGGCCTGCTCCATGTCTGCTGCCCAACCCACCCTAACATTGGAGGCTAGGCTTTCATTGGAGGCCAAGACCCCTTCCTTTTGGAACTCCATCCCACAATCCCTTCGCCTTGCTCTCTCCCTTGCCTCTTTCCAGGCCCAATACAAGACCCTCCTTTTCAACCGTGCCTTCAGTGACACCCCTACCTCTCTGCCCTTCCTCATTCCAACCTTGCCTCCCTCTCTCCTCACCCCCCGACCCCAACCCCTCACACCACCATGCTCATGTCCTGACCCTCAACTCTTCAGCAGCTTGCGATGTCCTCCCAATGTGAAAGGCGTTCTACAAATGTAACTTTGTTGTATTATTATTTTATGTGGAATCACAGGTGGAAGCTCCTGTGGCTCATTGGTTAGAGTACTTGTCTTGCAAGCTGGGGAAACCAAGCTGGGGAGACCTGTGTTCGAATCCAGGCAGGTCAGGGCGAAACCTTGGGCAAGTTTCCTTACTCCACACGCCTAATAATAATTCCTCCCCAAAAAAACACACTAATAAAATTGGTGGCAGAAATTCATTAAGAACAACAATTTAAAAAAAGTTGAATCTGCCACAGAAATAATATCAGACACGCAGCAGAATTTCCCAACCAACAATGAAATTTCACAGAAATTTGTGGTCTACTAATGAAAGAAGCAGGTTTCCTGCCCTATGTGGAGCACATAATATGTCTGCCAACTCACAGGAAGCAAGGCTGTGTGTATCTCTAGTCAAATCAACCCTGCACTTTGATACATTTGATAATCATAGAATCATAGAATCTTACGGCACCAAAGGAGGCCATTCGGCCCATCGAGTCTGTGCCGCTTCTTTAAAAAGAGCAATTTAATCCCACTCCCCAGCTCTCTCCCCATAACCACACAAACCCATCCTCCCCAAATAAATGTCTACCTCTCTTTTAAAAGTTGTTATCGAATCGGCCTCCACCAGCTTTTCAGGCAATGCATTCCAGATTCGAACAACTCGCTGAGTGAAAAAAATTCTCCTCAGCTCCCCTCTGCTTCTTTTTGAAACTATTTTAAATCTGTGACCACAAGTTACTGATACACCCACCAGTGGAATTAGTTTTTGCTTGTTTACTCTGTCAGATCCCCTCATGATCTTAAAAACCTCTATTAGGTCTCCTTGTAACCTTTTCTGTTCCAATCAGAATAAACCTAGCCTCTCTAGCCTTTCCTCATAGCTAAAGTCCCTCATTCCTGGTACCATCTTGGTGAATCTCCTCTGCATTGGAAAAATGCCTTAACATCCTTCCTAAAGTGTGGTGACCAGAATTGAACACAGTACTCCAGCTGAGGCCTAACCCAAGTTTTACAGAGTTTAGTTAGGACTTCCTGACTTTTGTACTCTATGCCCCTATTTATAAAGCCTAGTAACCCATATGCTTTTTTAACAGCGCTGTCTACCTGACCTGCCACCTTCAAATAATTATCTACACAACCCCCCAGGTCTCTCTGTTCCTTCACACCCCTTAAATTGTACTACCTAGCCTATGTTGCCTCCCCTCATTTCTCCTCCCAAAATGCATCACTTCACATTTCTCTGCATTAAATTTCATCTGCCCATGTATCTGCCCATTTTACCATTCAGTCTATATCTTCTTGCAGATGGCTACTATCCTCCTCACTATTTACTATTTTTCCTAACTTTGTGTCATCTGCAAGCTTCAAATGGTACTCCCTATGCCCAAGTCCAGATCATTAATATAAATTAAAAAGAACAGTGGTCCCAATACCGATCCCTGGGGGACGCCATTGTACATTTCCCTCCAGTCAGAAAAGCAGCCGTTCAACTACCTGCTTTCTATCTCGCAGCCAGTTCTGGATCCATGCTGCCACTGTCCCTTTAACACCGTAGGCCTCTATTTTCTTTATCTGCCTTTCATGTGGCACTTCGTCAAATGCCTTTTGAAAGTCCATGTAAACTACATCAACTGCACTACCCTCATCCACCCATTCCGTTACTTCATCAAAAAATTCTATCAGATTTGTCAGGCAAGATTCGCCTTTAGCAAATCCTTGCTGGCTGTTCTTTATTAACCTATATTTTGCTAAGTTAAGCTCTATCTTGTCCCTGATTATAGTCTCTAGAAGTTTCCCTACTACTGATGTTAGACTGGGTTTACAATTCTATAATAAGACTCAACTATATTGTCTTACACATAAGATTATGTAGAATTTTGGAAACTTCTAAATTCACTGTTCATTTAGAAACTGGTATTCCACAGACCTTAAAAGGATTTTTTTTGGTAAAAATTGCAAGCTTCGGTAATTTTTACACTTGTATTTTTAAGTCACTGAGTAAGGCAGGTGCAGAGGCAATGGAATATTTAGCCCACATTCTGCTATGGAATAAATAAAATAATTTTGAGTAATAAAAATATGATTCTCAGCTACACCTGCACCTGAGTTTTTCTTTAAATAGAAGTTCCACCAGAATGGCTCAGTACCAGATCAAGTTAAATATTTCTCAGCATCATACAGAAACCATGTAATACAAATAACAGGACACCTGTGAACAGTTAATTTCATTGTGCACTTCAGAAATTCAAGACCATTAAATGTTGCCTTGCATTAAAATCAACTATTTGTTCTTCTCTGATACACTTATATTTCACTTCAACAGTTTGTCCAAATGGGTGCTGACAGCGCTGGATAGGTTGGAGCTGAGATTAATCCTTACATTTTGATTTAGCGCTAATCACGTCTTCTAAACATCTCAAAGCGCTTTACAGAATGTGAAGTGAATTGACTGTATATTTGCAGGCGGGACATAGCAGCTAATTGTCACACAAACAGTCATGGATTGAAGCAACTCATTTTTTTGAGGGATTATTATTAGGCGTGTGGACTAAGGAGACTTGCCCAAGGTTTTGCCCTGCCTGCAATTGAACTCAGGTTTTGCGCTTGTAAGGCAAGTGCTCTAACCACTGAGCTACAGTACTCCACAAAAGATAGGTGGGAGGGAAGTTGGACACACTTGGTATGGAGCTTCAGAGAATGGGCGCAGAATAGCTGAGACAAGATATTTTCACAAATTTACTGTGAATCTGTGTAATAATAATAATCCCTGCATTTGATACCGCACTTTTCACATTGTCTAGATGTCTCAAAGCACTGAATATACCATAAAGTGAATTGACTGTATATTTGTGGGCGACACGCGGCAGCGAATTGCGCACAGCAGTGTCCCACAAAAACAGTCATGGATTGAAATGACCAATTTATTATTGATTTTTGTCAGGCATTTGGAGTAAGGAAACTTACCCAAGGTTTTACCCAGGTCTCTTGCTTGCAAGGTGAGTGCTCAAACCACTGAGCTACAGGACTCCATGTATGAGATAATGGAGTCGTGAAAGCCCTATTGGGCTGGAACTCCAGTCAGTGTTATGTGCAGCTTCTTTATGCTTTTGAATCAATAACCAGGAAATCCGATTAGCATCCAACCTTGTTGTAGAAGCACGTTAGGTCCTGAAGCATCTTTTTCATGCGAGGTATCTTTCACATTGTACTTTGTCATTTGAATAGTTTTCCTCAATGATGATTGCATTTGATACAGGGTCTTATCATTTTATCACACCCAAACGTTAGAAACTGCTTCACACATAACAACAGCATAAACAATAAAATTACGTTTGTAGAGTGCCTTCCACGTCAGGAGGACGCCCCAGGGCGCTGAACAGTTAAAGGTCAAGACTCGAGCATGAGTGGGAAAGGGGGATGAGAGACAGGGTTGGGTTGAGGGTGGGCAGAGAGTTAGGAGAGCGACTGAAGGCACAGATGAAGAGGAGGGTCTTGAAACCGGTCTTGAAGGAGACAAGGGAGGGAGCAAGGTGAAAGGAACTCCAAAGCATAGGGGCACAGAGGCTGAAAGCCCGGCTGCCGATGGTAGGGCGGGTTAGGCAGGAGACATGGAGTAGGCAGGAGCCTGCTGAACGGAGGGAGTGGACAGGTTAATAGGGAGACAACAGGTCAGAGAGGTAAGAGGAGGCAAAGCCATGGAGGGCCTTGAAAGTAAGGACAAGGATCTTAAATTCAATCATTGAGGTATGGAGAGCCAGTGGTTCCGAGTGAAGGTGGGGGTGGTGGGATTGCAGAGCCTGATGCAGGAGAGGACAATAGCTGCCGAGTTTTGGATGATCTGCAGCTTGTGGAGGGAAGAGTTGGGGGGGCTGACAAGGAAGGAGTTGCTGTAGTCAAGCCTTGAGGTGACAAACGCGTATGTAAGGGTTTCAGCTACTGTTTTGAAGTGACTTCAAATAATAGCGTATAATTTGCACCAACAACATTTCAATTACCAATTTATTTACAGTATTTGTGGATAAATAAGTATTATTGGCCAGGACATCAGAACTTCTCTTTGAAATATTACCAAAACAGGAACACTGGATCTCATAATTTAATGGATAGCATTCTCTGGCAACAAAGTGCTCTCTCAGGGCTGCCCTGGAGTGTTTAGAGCTCAAATCTGAACCTGGGATATTGTGACCCAGAGTCTAGAGTCTCTCCATTTGTACAAAACAGACATTTTATTAAAAAATAGATTAAGCTTTTCCTTACCGTCTTGCTGCCGTTGACCTCCATTAACCAGGTCCAGTTAAGGGGAGCAAACTCACTTTTGCAGGTCAGATTAGCACTATCACCATTTGAACGTGTTACCTTTTCATCTATGGCCAATATGGGAAGAACTGAGGAGACAGAGACAGACTTTAGTCTGTAGCAAACCATGGAATTATATGTTCCTGTAGACCCTCGCTGGTCCCCTGGGCACCGACTGTATTTCAATAATTGAACTATACCACTCTGATGGACAATTCTGTCTCCATATCTAAATGAGCAAGCCCTGGTGATCTGGAAGATCAATGTGCATGTTGGTCAGTGAAAATGTTCTAAAGCTGCATTATTGTAGGTTTCTGCTGAATTCCTTGATCAAATCATTCATATTAGTGCATGTAGGATATAATATACCAACTGAAATGATATGAAAATTGACTGGATTATTCTTTTGCTTCCGAAGTGCTCTAAAAATTTGAATTGAGCAGAATAATGAATTCCTTCTGTGAAGCCTCTTAGCTTCAAGGCTTTAAACTGGCTTTGAAGAGATACACCTGGCTAAAACCCAGGGAAATCCAATATAATTAATCTAGGGCAGACTTGATGATGTAGATATGTCTTAAACCCTGCGAGATGAAGCTCTAATTGATGCATATATCACAGCTGGTCAAACAAATAACTACCCGATCTCTTTCTCGAAGTGAACAGAGATTGGTTCCAGTCTGAGTTAATTGGCAAAAACAAGAAATACTGTAGCAATTTATGGTTCAAATTTCTTCCTGGTGAACCGCTCAAATTCAACAACAACAACTTGGATTTATATTGGGCCCTCCACAAACGAACGGTGTCTCAGAGCACTTCGCAAACTCCTGTTGGTTATACTAAATGTCAAAATATACCTTCAGAGCTGGTGATATAAACAAATTAAGATAGATCAAAGTCAAATGCTGAATATTGATGATGTAGAGTGGTAAAAATCATTCAGAACAGGCACTAGCCACACCCTGCCGTTTGCCCACACAAATCCAGTTTCGATATTACTGGTATTCAAATATATATTTCGGGGCAACACAGAGAGACCAGTTTATTGGTTACTCAAAAGTATTCTTCATTTTATGACAAAATATATTTTGAGCTCACAAGTAAAATAAAATAGTTGTTTGTGGTTTGTAGGCTGTGAACAATAATAATAATAATAATAATGATAATAATCCTTGCATTTGATATAGTGCCTTATCACATCTTTGAGAAATATCGTGGAGACCTGTATCCAATGGTTAGAGAGCTCGCCACTCAAGCAAGCAGACCTGGGTTCAATTCCCAGCAGGGTGAACTCTTGGGTAAGTTTCCTTACTCCACAAGCCTGATAATAATCCCTCAAAAAAAATAAAAACCAAAATAATAATTTGGTCACTCAATCCATGACTGTTTGTGGGACACTACTGTGCGCAATTCACTGCCACATTTCACCCCAAAATATACAGTCAATTCACTTTACAGTATATTCTGTGAAGTGCTTTGAGACGTCTGTAAAATGTGAAAAGCGCGATATCAAATGCAAGGATTATTATTATTATCTCCAAGCACTTCACAGCATATATAGTAAAGTGAATTGACTGCATCTTTTGTAACCCAATGTCTCTTCATTCCACAGCTGTCTTGGATTCTAACAATTTAACATTTCCTCTGATGGACAGCACGTCTGATAATGCAGCATTCCACCAGCGCTGCACTGCAGTGTTAGCCTTGGCTTTGAGCTCAGAGTCTCAACGTAGACCCTTGAACCCATAATCTTGTAACTCACAGGCAAGAATACCATCAACTAAGTCAGCTGATACAACAACAGCTTGCATTTTTATAGCTTCCTCATGCGGGCTAGCATCCTGGAGTGCTTAAACAGTGCATGATAGAATACTTGGTGAAAAGGGACATGTGCTGTAACATATCACAAAACAAAATGAAATGATTGGTTACCACTCATTTCCATCACAGAAAAATAAATTTAGACTGACAATCAATCAATCAATCAATCAAAACTTACATATAGTGTCTTTCACGTCGAGAGGATATCCCAAGGCGCTGTACAGTCAGGTAGGGACAAAAGCAGGTGGGGATGGGTCGGGGTAGGATGAAGAAGAGTAGGAAAATTGACTGTATTTGTGGGCGAAATGCGGCAGCCAAATTGCACACAGCAGTGTCCCACAAACAGTCATGGAAGTGGGATTAAGGGAAAAAGAGGGGAAAGATGGCAAAGGGGAGGAGTCGGGTTAGGGGCAAGGAGAGCAGGAAAGCCGACTATATACTTGTGGGCGAAATGTGGCAGCCAAATTGTGCACAGCAGTGTCCCATAAACAATCGTGTAAATGAGGCCAAGGGAGAAAGGGGGAAACGTGGGCAAGGGGGGAGAGGGAGGGAAAGGTGGGGTGGAGTAAGGTCATGGAGGAAGAGGGGGGAGAAAGGGAGCACTGGCAAATGGATGTGTTAATTACAACTTTGGGGTTATCAAATAAATTCATGGAAGGCTAAGTCCAGAAATGGACATCATGGTGGTGGTGGGGCGGGGGGAAAGGAATTTTTTATTTATCAACTTTTTGGGAACCTTATCAATTTAGGATTCATGATTCAGTAAATGCAAGAAATATCGCAAATTATATCCAAACACTTATGTAGATAAGTGTTTGGAATCATTCTAACACAGCGGCAGTTAACTCACTTTGAACTACAAATATTCCGATCAGCGACGTGCTGGAGTTAGAGTAGATACAGGTGTAGTTGCCAGCATCACTGTTACTCCGAAATTGAAACCTGGAAACACAAACCAGAAGAGTCATTAATGTTAAAATGCAAGGCTTGAGGCTATATTATAGATAGTAATCACTATCCCCATTTTTCCCCATTTTCTGTGGTGTTTCCAATACTTTGTGGTGCTGCTCTGATCTCAGCTGGCAAGCATGTCTGACTGCCAATGATTGAACAATTAATAGACCTTGTGTCTGTGAAATTATTACAACCCAGCCTGGCTCGATCTGGGTTGTAATTCAATCAAGGCCCTCATAATCAGAACTATTTGATCTATCTATTTATAAGACAGGCTCTGGCCAGCTCTATGTCCCTCGACTCATCCGCCCCACCATTGGTGGGTGAGCCTTTAGCCAATCTGCCCCCAACCTCTGGAACTCCATCCCACAGTCCCTCCGCCTCACTCCCTCTCTGGCCTCTTTCAAGTTCCGCCTCAAGACTCTCCTCTTAGATGGTCCATTGGCAACTCCTTTTTTGCTGCTGTTGTTGTTGTTGTTATTTTTCCTCCAATGTCTGAAATGTGCAGAATTTATTATTTTCATGTCTTTGTTGGCTATTGTTGCAGATTGTCATTTTTTGGGGTAGATCCCACCTGGTAGTTTTGTTACATACAGCTCTTTAATTTCAGCTAGGTCAGCCACAGTTAGTCAGCCTTTTGTGTTCGATAATACATAGGCGTAATCGCTTTCCACCTTGAATGAGGATTCAATGTGACTCTAATGTGACTTGTAAAAAAAAAATCATTTATATAGAGCAGCTCACGCATTGTAGCATCTCAGACCGCACAGATATAATGTCAATACTGTACTGTATTATGTAATTTTCCATGCAGCTCCATACTCACTGTTGGCTTTCATCTTTGTTGTCAGTAATGTTCCCATCTTTTTCCCAAGTTAAGGTTCTGACTAGATTTTCTGCACTCAGATTACAGGACAGCACAATTCTTGTTTCCGTTGTTATGTTCAGTATTACTACTGAACAATTTGCCGACACTAAATTTGCAAGAAACCAGAAACAAGTTAGTTCCAGGAGCCAAATATGTTTTGCTCTGTTGTTGTATCAAAATTTGTTGGATGTTTTGCATTAAATTAACTACAGGTAGACCCCACTTAACTGTCGCCTCGGTTAACGTTTTCTCGTTATTACGTTGCTGATACATTGGGAACATTCATTTAACGTTGCGATGTTAGCTATTATGTCATTCGCCAGTGGGTGGAAAGGGGGCATGACGGAGCTAGGACCTGGGAGTGAGCCAGGCCGGCAGTGAGAGAGAACCAGCTGATAGCGAGTGAGACCAGCAGCGAGTGAGTGAGACCAGCAGCGAGTGAGTGAGACCTGCAGTGAGTGAGTGAGCCGGGCAGGCAGTCAGGAAGTGAGTATAATGTTTTTTTTAGAAAATGTTGATGAAAAATGTCCCAAATAACCTAACTCCAGTTTTTACATTCATTCTTATGGGAAAAATGCTTAACGTCGTTTTGCTTAAAGTTGCACTTTTCAAGAACCAAACTATGACATTAAGCGGGGTCTACCTGTATTTAAACTACCTGAAGTCTATATAGTGCCATATTACCAAAAGCGATGTGAGGCTGCACTGTTTACAATATTAGGTTACGGAACAAAAGCAAGAAATACTGAATACTCAAGCAGGTCAAACAGCATTGGAAGGACAGAGATAGGTTAACATTTTGTACATATCATCTGTGTTTCCAGGAATTTGTGGCATTATTTCAGATCACTGGCATTCACAGTCTTTTTTTCTTTTTACTAGATTAAGGAACCTGGCTCAGTAAGTAGCATCCTTGCCTCTGAGTCAGAAGCATGTGTGTTCCACCCCAACACTGAGACATGGAATTCATACAGTCTAGGCTGACTCTACAATACATGCTGGAGTGAGACATTAAACCAACATTCCATCTCTCTGTTTGGGTGAAAGTTTAAGATCCCATAACACTGTTTCAAAAAGGAAAAATAATTTTTGCAGAATTTCTCGTAACAATCTCCCAAATAAAATTGGTCATCGACTTTATGGATATTTTGGGACATTGCTGGGTGCAAATTGGCTGACATGTATGCCCACAAAATACACAGTTACTCTATTTTATAGAATATCCTGTGAAGGGCTTGGAGATGTCCTCTCGATATGAATGTATCAAATGTATATATATAGTACTATTGGGGTACACTGAGAACTAAAATGAGTTGAAGAGGCCTATATGCCTATGTATATATTATCAATGATTGTTTATATTGTCTCTAAAATAAATAACACTTAATTAACATTTGAATTTTGACCCGATGGTAATGGATTGGAATTACCATTTCCTACCCACAATTCATATACAGTAATAGCTTCTTTGATGTCAGAGGAACCATGAATATGATTGTGGGTAGAATATAGCAATCTTATTGTTATATTTTTGTATCTTTGAACATCATTGAAAGTAAGGAATGCACTAAGCCACACTGTCTGTGGTATGTCTTGCTTTAATCCATAAATATAACATTCAAATTATATCAAATAATCAATATGAGTACAAACTTTCCATCTGCGACTGCATCATCCCTACACAGGGTAAGATATAATGAAGTAAAGCAACCTATTTCCACTGTTAACAAATGGATGTTTGAAAATACAATATAATCCTTGTGCATTTGATACAGTGCTTTTTACGTCCAGAGGATGTATGAAAAAAGTACTTCACAGGATATACTGTAACTACAAGTGCTAGTATGGGACCTGTGCAAGCTGGGCACTGAGGACTTTCGCTAGGAACCACAGCAAATCCTGCTCAGTATGAATTATTCTTTGTTCCACTGTGGCACAAATGCATCTATTTACTTTTTGTAATTGCTTCCCATGGAGAAGCACACTGCTCAGTAATCACAGTAAATTAGACAATGATCAGATCATATTCAAAGCCCTTTTAAATATATGAAGTCACAGTTCTTCCAATGACCTAGCAGGTAAAAGCACTGTCCAATATAAGAACAACTCTAACTTGCATTTATATAGTGCTATTCATGCAGGGTAGCATCTCAGAGCACTTGGGAGTTATGGATCATACCACAGAAATATACAGCATTAAATAGGTAATTCGGCCCATTGTGTTGGCTCTTTGAAAGAATAATTCATTCACTCCAATATCCCTGCCTTTTATCCCATTCAGCCCGCAAATTATTCCTTTTTAGATATCTGTCCAATGCCCTCTTCCAAGCTCGTGGAGTCCTGCAGCTCAGTGGTTAGAGCACTCGCCTTACAAGCGGGAGATCTGGGTTAAATTCCAGGCAGGGCGAAACCTTGGGCATGTTTCCTTACTCCACACACGTAATAATAATCCCTCAAAAAAAAACAATAATAAATTGGTCATTTCAAACCGCGCCTGTTAGTGGGACACTGCTGTGAGCATTTGGCTGCCGCGTTTCACCCACAAATATACAGTCAATTCACTTTACAGTATATCCTGTGAAGCGCTCTGAGACGTCTAGAAGACGTGAAAAGCGCTATATCAAATGCAAGGATTATTATTAGGGATCCTGCCTGAATAAGCGAACCCAGCAGGAAGCAAAGAAAATTCCTCCTGAATTCTCCCTTTGCTTCACAGGAAAGCCACCAGTCAGAAGATAGAATCCTTTGTTGAATTTGCTGGTTTCAGTAAGGGTAACAGTTGGGGTGCTATGATTATTTCTAATAATAATTAATCTTGCATTTGATACAATGCCTCATCACGTGATTGAGACGTCTCAAGCATTTTGAGATGTTCTTACAACGTGATAAAGCATTATATCAAATACAAGGATTATTATTTAAATTATTCTCATAAAATAGATTTCACCCGACTAATCCTACGTCCTTAGGAATCATTACATTCTGAATTAAATAAGATGAAACAAAACAAAACATTCACATCTTTCCATTTTTCGCCTGGTTCACTTCACCACCCACCACCTAAATATTGAGTCCATGGAGTATTTTTTCTAGTTAATCTGCAATTACTCCTGTATCCTCCAGCAATGTTTTTAAAGAGATATTCATCCAGATCTATTTTGAGGAGTTAATTGATGCAGGTTCAGCTATGTCAAGAGTCAGTTCCAAATATCTGCTATTCTGTGGTGGAATAGCCTGTGGAATTCTGTGGAGCAGCTAGTCCTGCTTCAAGTTCCTAAATTAAAACTATTTTTAAACCAGAGGTTCTGCACTTGAAGTTATCATCAAAGCTCGCTTATGTCTGCTGTGCTCATTATTTTAAGTCAAGAAAAAAAATTCTCAACCAGGAAAATATTTCTAAAATGTATGCCTACCCGTCGCATAGTCAGAAGTTACGAGTTCAAGCCTCACTTCAGAATATAAGTTTCTATCAGGTGCACAGGTTCTGCCTTCCTCACCTCTACAGCATCGCCCAACTCCGCCATGGCTTCACCCATCAGGTCGCCAATACTATCCTATATGCCTTCAATACATCTAGGCTCGACTATGCCAAGGCTTGTCGGACTTCCCAACTCTTCCCTCGACAAGCTGCGGATCATCCAGAACTCTGCAGCTCATGTCCTCTCCACCACCAGGTGACCTAATCTCCTCCATTCTAGCCTGACTCCATTGGCTTCCCCTTATTCAGAAGATTCAATTCAAAATCTTGGTCTTTACCGTTAAAGCCCTCAATGGCCACCCTACCTCTGCAACCTCCTAACCCCCTCCAATCTATCTGTTTTCTCCAGGTAGCGGGCTCTGGCCTGCTCCATGTACCCTGACCTACCCCCTCACCAATGGCGGGCGAGCCTTCAGCCACTCTGGCCCCAACCTCTGGAATTCCACTCCTCAATCACCGCGCCTCGCTCCCTGCCTAGCCTCAAGATCCTCCTCTTGATGGTGCCATCCGTCACCTCCCTTCCCCTCCATTCCTTCCACCCTCACCGACCCCAACTCCAGTTTAGGTCTGAAACACTGAAAATCCAGTGCGTTGTCTGAAAGGCACTATAAAACAGGATTTTGTTTTTGTCTGTGCTGTTGTTCCGCTATTCAAGTAGATCATGGCTAATCTGTACCTCAACTAATCCTGTTTAATTAACTAATTAATTTAATTAGTCCTAACTAATTTTAGGACTATCCCTCCATGTTTTGGATTATCCCACCAGAGGAAACATCTTCTCTGTATCTACCCTGTCAAATCCCTATACAGTGAACCCTTGTCAAACGCGACTTGGTCGAGTGCAGATTCACCTATATGGGAAGAAATAAATGTGGCACTTTTTTGCGTAACGCAAGTAAAATTTGAGTATACGCGCTGGCTGGCCCCGCCGCATGAGCACTTGAGAGGACGCCGACAGTTCCCGACTAAGTACAATAATTCCTCGATGCTACTCATTACAAAATCCAGTATGCCCTGTTTCGTTGTTAGTTTTAAAACATTTCCTTCTGGAAAACTGTCCTGAATACATTCTAGAAATGTATTCAGTTTTCCCTGTGTGGCATGGCTATGTTCTGAAGTAAACTATTAAATATTACTCCACCTCCCCTATATGGCAAAATGTCTCTAACGCGCACTCCAGGTCAATCTCTGAACTGGCGTGACTCAGGACATGTACATTTCTTACAGATGTGACCATTAAGGACGGTCTTATTGTCCACAAATTCCCAAGTACAGTTAAAGCCTGTTTATCTGGCACCCTTGGGACCTGGCCAATGCTGGTTAAAGCGCCTGCTGGATATTCGGCCGAAAACACACAAAAAAATGAAATGCATTTTTCTGGATAAATTTCGGTTAATTGATGGCGGACCATTTTTTTATGATGCCGATTATACAGAAGTTACGATTGATCGGGTGCCGGATAAACAGATAAATAAGTAACCAGGTAATTTAGCACCTTTTGGCCCTTATTTGCACTCTTTACATCTAATTTACACCCACTTCCCCAAGGAATTCAAGGCCCTCCATAGCCATGCTCCTTCCTACCTCTGTGATCTGCTAACCCCATAATCAACCAATTCATTCAGCAGGCTCCGGCCTGCCCCATATTCTTTGCTTAGCCCGCCCTACAATTGGTAGTCAGGCTTTCAGCCTCTCCACCCCCAGCTTTGGAACTCATTATAGTTAGTTTCGCCTCACTCTTTCCTTGCTTCCTGTAAGGCACATCTCAAGACTCTGCTCTTCAACCGCATCTTCTGCCACCATCCTACCCTCTTGGCCCTCCACCTTCCCTGATAAACACCTCCCCTCACAGCTCGGTCCGAATCCCAGACTATCCAGCACCTTGGGACATCTTCCCAATGTGGAAGGCACCTACAAATATAATTTTGTATTGCATTGGCAGAGATGTCATTTTCCAGATGATACATTGAACATTAAATTAAGGAAACGCATTGCCGATCCCGTGGGATCAGGAATGCGTAATAGAGCCTGTGTTATTAATAGAATATTATAGAGCCTGTGAGTTAATAAACCCTCG
This sequence comes from Hydrolagus colliei, assembly GCA_035084275.1. Lineage (NCBI taxonomy): Eukaryota > Metazoa > Chordata > Chondrichthyes > Chimaeriformes > Chimaeridae > Hydrolagus > Hydrolagus colliei. Next base: position 141,393,542 of record CM068742.1, on the reverse strand, counting down.
ATAGAAAAATAAATTGGTCAATTTCAATCCGCAACTATTTGTGGGATACTGCTGCGTGCAATTGACTGTTGTGTTTTGCCCACAAATATACAGTCCATTTACTCTACAGTATATTCTGTAAAGAGCTTTGAGACGTCTAGAAGATGTGAAAAGCGTTATATCAAATGCAAGAAATGCAAACATTATTATAGAGAAGAAAGTTTCTCTTAATGTTCTGGTGAACAGTGCTCTAGAGCAACGGTTCCCAACCTCGGGTCCCGACCCAAATCAGGGTCGCAGGGGATCTCAGTAGGGTCACGAAGAGTCATCAGAAATTTTTGTTGTCACTTTTGTTAATGCTGAAAATGCTTTTTTAATGCTGAAAAATGCCCGACGCGATACCGCTGACCACTTTGTATGAAAGACCATGTTTACGAGTTGCACTGAGTCCACAAAAGAGACGGAGATATCGTCTTGGCTGAGCTTCGTTTCAGTTGCGATGTCACCTCCTAGAGGTCGGGAGGACCTGTTGGTGGCTAATTTGGGTCACAGGAAAAAAAGGTTGGGAACCACTGTTATTGTTATATACATTTCTCTTTATTTCTCCACCATGTCACGTCAGATATTTGAATGCAAATAGAATTCAAATATCTTGTTGGATTTCTTTCTGAAGATGTTGATCCAGCTTCCATAATATGCTTTATTGAGTTTACCTGTATCACCTTCTCCTCCATATGAATCACAAAGTTATTTTGGATTCTGAAATTTTCTTCCTATTCTTTTGGATTGGCAGCAGTAGCTTTTTAGTACATTGAGATGTTTTCCGTGGTATAGCACTTTTCATGTCAGCCAATGTGTGTAAGGGATTGTTAACCAGGACACTGAGAAAAACTTCCTTTTCTTTTCGAACAACGCCATTGGATCTTTAGTGTCCACTTGATCAGGCAGACGGGGCCTCCGTTTAATGTCTCATCCCAAGAACGGCACCTCCAACAATGCCACACACCACCAGCACTGCATTCGAATGTCATCTTAGAATTTGTGAGTTCCAATTGCTGACCCCACAAGAGTGTTACCACCTGAGTCAACCCTTCTCTGTGGGCTTGCATTGTTAACATCAAACCAAACAGGCAGGCAAGGCCTTGGTTTAAAGTCTCATCTGAAGGATGGTATGTGTATTGTGTACTGGACTGTGTACTGTGACTGTATTCCGAAAAAGTAATGCTGTTTGCACACTCTTATTTCATTCAGTGCATTTTATATTTGCAGACTCAAGCAGAAGAAAAGGAATATGGGAATTACCTGATAGGTCAATATTTCTCTGCATTACCGCTTGGTTTGTATTGGCATTGCTGTCAACTTCTGCATTTCGGAAATTGTTCGTTAACTGAGTTGCCTCAGTAGTAATGTCTGGAAAAGGAAAATAAATGGATCATTGTTATGGATGAATCTTATTAGTGTTTTTATCTCCTAAAATTTAGTGTACGATGGGGCTTTCATTCTGCTTGACTCTTAACCAATTACAGAATCAAAATGGAATTATTCATCTTTACTGTAACATTTATCATGCACCAGTACAGGCTTGAAATTGTACGTCATTATACCAATGCTGCAATATATTTGAGAAATGGGGACTATCCTTCTCTCTGCCTTTTGGCTATATTGTGCCACCGTTCATAAAATACTCCACCTTCTAATCAAAATTCTGAATGCTATGTCATTATTTTCATGTTGACTTTGTTTGCATGAAAGCACCGCACATTGGAAATGAATCACAATTGTCTAAGAGACAAACAATCCTAATTCTTTCAAGCAAACATAGAAAATAGTTCTGGAAGAGTCTTGACAAGCAACCAAATTGTAATTTCCTTTGCATTCAAACCTTGGAATAGTTTGATTGTCCTTTCTCCCACACATGCACACACACACAAACTCATATATACTATGGTCATATATCATGTCAACAAACTATGGTGCTTATGAATTTCTTCACAAATGTTCATTGAAGATGAACAAGGATTATTATTTCCGTTGCATGTCGTGCTGTGTACATTCAGACACACACAACATGCAATGGATAATAATAATCCTTGAATTTGATATCGCACTTTTCACGTCTTTTAGCTATCTCAAAGTGCTTCACAGAATATACTGCAAAGTGAATTGACTTTGTGGGCGAAACATGGCAGCCAATTGCTCACAGCAGTGTCTCACAAACAGTCATGGATTGAAGGGACAAATTTATCATGGTTTGTTTTTGAGGGATTATTATTAAGCATGTGGAATAAGGAAACTTGCCCAATGTTTCATCCTACCGGGAATTGAACTCAGGCCTCTAGCTTGCGAGGCCAGTGCTCTAACCACTGAGCTACAGGACTCCACTGGATGATTTTCAGCTTTCTCCAAAGAATCTCAAAGGTACAAGGGATTCTGTTAATGTCTCACAGTACCATCTAATAAATGCCACATAAGTCATACCATCATATCCAAATGTGTAACATGCAGAATAAGATAAAGAGGTCAGGAACAAGGATAGTGGAAGCCTCGTTGAGAGGATTAGTTCTTTGCTGGACATTTGGGGGAAAATGACTGACAATAAGGTAACATTAACCTATATATCCCCTTCCATGCACTTCTGTTTCCTCTCTCTCTAGCTTTCTCGGTACATTTATAATATCTTCTTGAATGAATACTTTGGGCAGCAAGTTTCACATTCTCATGACACCGTGCGTGAAGAGGTTCCTCCTAAATTCACATTTAAATCCGAGTTAAACCTGTGTCCCTGGAGCTCCAACAAGAGGTAACAGCCATTTTGTTGTTAACCTTATCAAACCCTTTTATAATTCAAATACTTGTATTGTCCCCTCAAATGTCTCTTTTGTAGCCACAAAAGACTAAAATACTCCACAGTCTATCCTGATAGCGGTAACCTGCCAGCCCTGGTATCATCCTGTAGCTCAGTGATTAGAGCGCTCGCCTTACAAGCACTCGCCTCGAATCAGGCAGATCAGGGCAAAACCTTGGGCAAGTTTCCTTACTCCACAAGCCTAATGATAATCTGTCCAAAAAACCAACACAATAGTAAAAATTGGTCATTTCAATCCACGACTGTTTGTGGGACACTGCTGTGCTCAATTGGATGCCGTGATTCGCCCACAAATATAAAATCAATTCACTTTACAGTATATTCTGTGAAGCTCTTTGAGACGTCGATAAGATGTGAAAAGTGCTATATCAAATGCAAGGATTATTATTATTATTTCTCCGGTGCCAATTTTTAAAATAAAAGTACACTGTGTCTTTCAGTTTTTTCCCACTGGCAAATGTGAGGGTGTCACTGCCATGCCTAATCCTTCACCACCCAATTGGCACATTCAGTAGAGGATATTTTACAGGGACCAGGAGCAGAAACCCTGGATATTTTTGACTCTGGAAAGCCCTGGGCAACTTTAGCCTCTCTCCAGCAGAGACCAGTGTGAATAGGGATTCGAACCAGTGAGCTCCTGGTCCATAAATTGCAGCTCCATTCACTACACCATTGAAGCTGCTCCCCATCCTCATTACACAAACAGAAATATCTAGGCAATATGAACCCATTGACACTGAAAATTAGAACAACAATAAGAAGAACAATCCCTGCATTTGATATAGCGCCTGCCTTATCATGTCTTCAAGACGTCTCAAAGTACTTCACAGAATATACAGCCAAGTAAATTGGCTAGACTGTATACTTTGTGGGCAAACACAGCAGCCGATTTTGCATAGCAGTGTCCTATTAACAGTCGTGGATCGAGTAACCAAATACAGTAAAAGCCAGTTTTTCTGGCACCTTCGAGACCTGGCCAATGCTGGTCAAAGCACGTGCCTGATATTCAGCCGAAAACACCCCCCCCCAAAAATGCATTTCTCCAAATAAATTCCGGTTAATTGAATGCAGACTTTTTTTTTGAGGTGCCAGTTATATGGAAGGTAAGGTTGATCGGGTGCCAGATAAACAGGCTTTACTGTACTGTATATATTTTTGAGAGATTATGATCCACGGAAAAGCATTCCGACAATTAACTAACAACCAAACACCTACTTCCTACTAGGTAAATAGAGGCTTGTGGAGTACACTTGCCCAATGTTTCACCCAGGTTAATTTTATTATTATTGTTTTATTATTGTTATCCGGGCAAGAGAACGAAGGCTGTAAACCTTGAACCATGAGAATGAAACTTGAGCCATTTATCAAGTCTCCTCTCAGATCAAGGATCAGATGATATGGATGAGAGCTTGGGGCTAGGAGAGTGTGACAGGGAGAATAACATATTGTGGAATTGCCTTATTGGAAAGGAACACATTCAGGGGTTCAGGCAGCCCTAGAGCTTCATGAATGTCCCTTTTAAAGAAAACAAATGTTAGTGGATAACACATGTTTTTCCCTTCCCAGGATTACAAACACTAACAGTGCTGATATGAATAGCAAAAGTACAGCATTTTTCCCAAACCTTCTCCCCACTTAGATTTGAGACTGATTGTACATTTGAACATGTAGTAGCTCAGTGGATAGAGCACTAGCCTTACAAGCAAGAGACCTGGGTTCAATTCCCGGCAGGCAAAACCCTGGGAAAGTTTCCTTACTCCACATGCCTGATAAAAATCCATGAAAAAAAAATTGGTCACTCAATTGTGGACTGTTTGTGGGACACTGCTGTGTGCAAACGGCTGCCGTTGTTTGGCCCACAAATATACAGTCAATTCACTTTACAGTATATTCTGTGAAGCGCTTTGAGACAACTAGAAGACGTGAAAACGCTATATCAAATGCAAGGATTATAATTATTATTATTTGTGAAATGAAAGATCTGATAATCAGTAATCTTGGCTGAGACAATATTGAATTGAAAACCCTGGGTATTGTTTTAATAGAAGGAGTGAAGGGTCTGAAATAGCTGGAACAACTGACCTATCGCAGAGGTTGTGAATCTTATTTGTTAAACTACTAAGTCAGTGTGAAAGAGCTGGTGGTTTTGGCATGAGGAGGAGCTGTTGCAATCAGTAGCGCGAGTCCAGGACACAATTCTTTAGCTATTATCACTTGACCTTGACCATGCCGCTTCCTTTCTTTACACCGGGGCAGATGATAATCCGTCCCTTGCATTTGATATCACGCTGTTGAGATGTCTCACAGCAATTCATGTAATATACTGTACTGAAAAATGAATATCTTGTTGATAAAAATATCAGGTGTTGTTAAAGAAATGGATTTGAGGCATTATAAATAAAGCACAGAAGAAAGCCATGTAGTCTTCATGCCAGTGTGGGCTCTCTCTGCAAGACCCATCTGTTTATTTCTACTCCATCTTTTCCGCATACTACTCTAAATGCAAGGATTATCGTTACACTAAAGAATTCCTGCCAAGCAACATTCAACATCTATAGTTTCTTAAATAAAACAAGGTAAACTGCTGAGAGTCCTACATATACATATCCTACATATCCATTTGTCTGATATGGAGTGCAAACTCTCTCCCTGGAGATGTACTTCCTGCTCATTTAATCCCAGACATTTTAGAAGAAGATTAGCAGGAGTCAAGATTTAGAAACCACCGAGTGTTAGATGAGATACTCTTGGGAGTTCAACCAACTAAACATAGCTTACTATTGCAAGCATTGTCTGGTAAGTTTCCCACAGCTTGCCCAGGTAGGACTACCCTACCTCTTAAGGGTTTTAGTTTGCAGGGTTACCAGGAATGGAGCGGGAATAATCCCAATGCCCAAGGTTACACAAATTCCATCACCATAAATTCAGCAGGGAAAGGAAAAGCAATGCGAGTGATGGACAAGATTCTTTATTAGCCATGGGAGAGAAAGCATCCAAACAGAAATGTTTATTAAGCTCTGCGATGTTCGGACGCAATGTTCTTGGCAAGCATGCATGTCTCACCTGAAACAAAGAATCTTGCATGTGAAAAAAATTGAAAAGAAGGCCAACACACAGGTAGATATAGGTGCAGCAGCTGTACTGTCAAGAATGTTTAGACTGTTGAATGAGTGAACAATATCAAGTATTTTATCCACCTAATTAACTATTATTTAGTCAAGTTGGCCTGGCTGTTCTCTTCCTTGCATCTCCTAGCACAAAATTTCTCTAATAATAACAACAAACTTACATTGTATAGCATCTTTATCGTCGGAAGGACGTCTCAAGGCTCTGCACAGTCAGACCTGAGCTGGGGTCGGGGAGGGTGGAATGAAGGGAGAAGAAGGGGGGTAACCAATGGTATGGTCAAAGAGGAGGGTCTTGAGGCAGAAGTTGAAGGAGGCTTGAGAGGGGGTGAGGCGGAGGGATTGTAGGATAGAATTCCAAAGGTTGGGAGCAGAGTGATTAAAGCTCGCCCGTCAATCTTGGTTCAGGTGGGTCAGGGGACATGGAGCAGCCTGGAGCCCATTGAGCGGAGGGAGTGGACAAAATTAGTAAGGGGTTAGGCAGTCACAGATGTAGGGTAGGGCAAGGCCATGAAGGGCTTTAAATGTGAGGACCAAGATATTGAATTGAATCCTCTGAGTGATGGGAAGCCCCCAAACTCACTGCATCTGGGACTCACAAGTTTTCTTTCCCTTGGCATGAATCCTGACATGGAAAATTCCTGTGGTGGCAGAGATACACTTCCTGTAACAGATTAGATTCCTTATTGAGATATCCCAGTACAAAATAATAATAATAATAATAACCCTTGCATTTGATATAGCACCTTATCATATCTTTGAGACATCTCAAAGTGCTTCAAAGAATGTACTGTAAAGTGAATTGAATGTAAATTTTATGGGCAAAACTCGGCAGCTAATCCCGCCCAGTAGCATCCCACAAATAGTCGTGGATTGAATGATCAAATTATTATTTCATTTATTTTGTAGGAACTATTACCCACGGAAAAGGAATCCGTCAATTGACTAACAACCAGGTTACTACTTATTGCTCGGTACACAGAGGAATGTGGATTAAGGAAACTTGCCCATTGATATGCCCGGCCAGGAATCGAACCCAGTGATTTAAACACTAAGCAATAGGACTCCTGTATATCACAACTAGATTCCAGCAGACCAAAAAATGTCCTTACTCCATGTTGCTTAGCAGAAAATGCAGAAGTCACCTATTCATAGTTACAAAAAAAAGTGTTGTTACAGACCTCAGGTTCAATCAGTCTGTGCTAATTTAGCTGAACTCAGCAAGGGTCATTTTATATTTGTCATCAGCATCCTTGCATTTGTTATAGGACAAATGCTATAGTTATCCAGAATAATGGGACAGGTTACAGTTTGGTCTCTGAAGACGAAACTATTGGAGGTGTTCAAGATTGTGAAAGGTTACATAAGGTGAATGTAGACAGGCTGTTTCCAATGTTTGTTGGTGAGCCCAAATCAAAGGAGGAATGAATGTAACTCAGATAATAGCAGATCTAAAAGGGAATTCAGGATGAACTTCTTTATGTACAAGGTTGTGAGAATTTGGAATTCACTAATGGAAGATGTGGTTAAAAACAGAAAGCTTGAATGCATTTAAGAGGAAATATGATGCATACACGAGGGAGAAAAAAATAGAAGAGAATAGGTGGGGTGAAATCTCATGTGAGGTATAAACACTAATATGGACTATTTAGTCTGAATAGCCTGTTTCTGTGCCATCTTCCCTAAGTAAAATAATAATGCATTTGATTCAACACATCAAGACATCTCAAAGCACTTCAAATGATTTATTGTAAAGTTAATTCACTGTGTTGTGTGGCTGAAATTCGGCAGCTAGTTGCATACAATAATATGCCAGAGATGGGAGAGATCAATATTATTTGGGGGATTGTTGGCCAGAACATTGGGAACATATTCTTCTCTTATTAAATAGTGCCTTGGGATCATTAACATCCACCTGAAAAGGCGAAAAGGACCTCGGGTTAATATCTCATTTCAAGGACAACTCTGACAATACAACACCTACCCAGGATTGCATCAGAGTGTCAGGTCAGATAATGTGATTCCAAGGACAGATGTGGGGAATGAACCTACAACTTTCTGACTCAGAGGAAAGAGGGCTACCAGTGGGTCTGCCTAACATATAACAAGTTAAAAGCCAGTTTTTCTGGCTTCAGGCGAATTTTAGATGAGGGAGGAATATTGGCCAAGGCCATGTCACTATTTTGCCACTTTTTTTAAAAAAAAATTGCCCACTAATATACAGTCAATTCACTTTACAGCATATTCTGTGAAGAGCTTTGAGAATGTCTAGAACATGAAAAGTGCTGTGTCAAATGCAATGATTGTTATTATTAATACTGGTCTTTAACCAACCACCAGGGTCACCAGAATAGATGGACAGGATCTCAGAATATGAAGGTGACATCTCATCCAAGTGTAGACAGGATCTCAGGAAAGGCAATCAAGATCCCATTGAAGAAACAGCATCTACTTTATGACAAAAATGTTGCTCTCTTCCAGTAATGTTCTTGATTATCAGACTAGATTGTGTCCTCAAACCTTACTATTCACAATTGTGTAACCTGGAGCCAAAAGTAATTCAGACATGATGTTCCGATTGCTTTGTTTTGCAAATAAAGGTGATACGTATGATCGGAGGGGGATAGGAAACTGAATTGAATGGCCTTTATTCTACAGCTGCCATCTCTATTAATGAAAAATGTATATGTAGATCTGTTTGCAAATTCTGTGCTTTAGCAGCTGCTGCAACATGAGCTTGTCCTTACAGCTCACATGGTGGTTTGTAGCACTGTTTCCACATTTGGTTATTCCAGAAAACATAGCTCAGCCGTCAATGCAATGCAACAAACCTACCCCTTCACCAATTTAAAATAGTTCTTAAGAGAAACAGGGGTGGTGAGAAGAAATGTTTTCACACAACGGGTTATTCAGATCTGAAATGCACTGCCTGAAAGCGTGGAGGAAGCCGATTCAATAACAACTTTTAAGAGAGAAGTAGATAATTATTGTGGGACAACAAGTTTTCAGAGCTATAGGGAGAGAGCGGGGGAGTCGGATTGATTTGGACAGCTCTTTTAAAAGAGCCAGCACCGAACACAGACACGATCTGCTGATCTGCCTCCTTCTGTGCTGTGTAATTCTACAAAAAAGCAAGTAATGGCAATCTAGGCCTATTTTACAAAATGTGATCAATTCTATATACAGTATTAGTTCTATTGATACCACAACTTCTACGTTTTGTCTGCAAAATATTTTCCACACTTTACATAAATTCTTCAGATTAGATGTTAAACTGAATTGCCAACTGTGCATGCAGCTGGATGTTAAAGATCTTAAGGTAGTATTCAAAAACAGAAGGGAGTTTCTCAGTGTATTTTGGTTAACAATCCCCCAAGTTAAAATTGGTCATTCACTTCTTGGCTGTTTGTGGGATATTGCTATACAAATTGGCTGTCATGTTCACCTAACCAATATTTAGTCACTACACTTAACAGTAGTTGCTATCAAGTGAGGACTCCGTGGATTTGTGGGCAGGTACAGCAGATACCCTGCACACAACAATCTGCCACAGGTGGCCAGAAAGTGAATAATCAATTCATCTAGAATTCTATTTATTTAGAATTATTCACCTTCTATTTTCATATTTGAAAAATATTGTGATGATATATAGGAAACTCCAGATAACTCGATCCTGGCTTAACTTTTCACTAGTATTTAAGTCTCCACGCTGTCAATACTCCAATTGCATATTATATATAATACTCCAATTGCATATTTATATATTTATATATATATGCCTAACTCACAACTCTGAACAACTCATCACTGAGCCCTTTCCCCTGTTTTTGGGAGGTGGTCAGCTGGATGTCTGACACAGTCCATCACTGTGCTTAAGAATATCCAACACCAAATGAAAATTATTTGTTTGAATGGAAAGCACACTCTGTCCTTGGAGGGCACGTTCTGGTTACCTAATTTCAGAAAGTATTAGGGGCTTGTTGTCAAGAGCCAAGGCTTGGGAACCTCAGAGTGTGTGTTGGGAGTCTTACCAGCTAAAAACGCTTGCTATGCAACTTGCTATTAAGTGCACTGCCTGACAAGCTTTCTCATGGCATGTCCATCTAGGACCATTAGGGATTTGGCTTGCGAAGTTTGCAGGAGCTGAATGAGAGGGATAGGTCACAAGTGACTGGTCTGCCCTTCCAAGTCCAGCTGATAAGCCAGCCTGGCTGTGCTGCCATCGACAAAGGCCTTTAGTACTGTGGACCTGCCTGGCTCTGGAATCAGACTACTGAATTCACTACAGAAGATTCACTCACCACCCTCCCCTCACCCCACCAAAGGAGGATCGTCACTAGTTAGTCATTTCACATCTGACAAGTGTTGGTTTGATCCTTCATTAGGTGCACGGTAGATACCATTAACTCCTTGCCAGCTTCCATTTGCGTAACACAGCTCAGCATGAAGCGACACAGCTGACCCACTTCTCCCTTAGAGTGAAGAGTTATCAGTTTGTTTTGAATGTCCACCTGAACTGACCATCTGAAAAACAACTAGCCAAATAAAGCAATGTTCACCCAATACTGCACTGGAGCATATTCGCATGGATCATGATTGCAAATCCGGGCACCGGGCTCGAACCCACAACCTTTTGATGCAGAGATGATATTGCTACCAACTGAGCAAAGCTAATGTACACACACCTAGGTCAGGCAATCTAGACTGAGCCAGTATTGCAAAGCTGCACTCCACTAAGTCAAAAAACATCAAAAGGTTTAGCAGCTGTGGTTGAGCAAGAAATTGCTCAGAGTGGTTGGTGATCAAACTATATCCTGCCATGCACACAGAGCAAAGCACAACTTACTATCATTTTACACCAGAGACAGAGATTGTATGTAAGTAAACCGTAGGGTGGCTTTAAATATTGTGGGACGTTGCCTGGTGGAAATTTAATTATTTTGATCATGTAGGATTTCAATATAATCTATATTTATGTGTTATATTTTTATATTATTAATATATGCAAAATATAGTCTGCGAAGCGCTTGAGACGTCTCAACCTCATGATAAGGTGCTGTATCGAATGCAAATTGAAATGATGATTGTTATTTCAATCCCCTTCCACCCCTTTTCAGAAAACTTGTAACATCCCGCGGATCCTTACACACTTGAATAAAATACAATCCCCACACCAGCCTGATATGGTGCGTGATATTCCTTACAAAACACAAACATTAGCAGCACAGAGAGGGGGCATATGGTGTATTATTCTCTTTGAAAGCTCTCTTTCAGCGCCTTGGGACGTCCTCCCGACGTGAAAGGCGCTCTACAAATGTAATTTGTTGTTGTTGAAAGATACATGGGTCAATCCATTCACCCAGCCTTCCCACCCCCCCACCCCCCCAGATATATTATCTAGTCAATCCACATTACAGTATATTCAGTGAATCGCTTTGAAATGTCTCAATGACATGATAATGAGCTGTATCAAATGCAAGGATTATTCTTCTTATGATTCCTTTTTATTGCTGTCTTCCCCCCCCCCCCCCCCCCCCAACACTTATAAATAATATTACACTTAGATAATATTTAAACAAAACCTATTCTGACTACTGAGGAGGTGGTGGGCACGTTTCTGGCCAGTCTCTCTCATCACGTATCAAGGACATGTTTCTCTGCAGCAAAGGTGAGTGAGTAACACGAGAGGAAAGAGAGAGGAGCTGGGGGGGGGGGGGGGGGGGGGGGGGTAGAGAAATGCGAGGCTAAGAGCAAAAACAATGCGCGTTGTTGCATTTAATGTACATCAAAAATACATATTTCCCCCCACTCTCCCCCCACCCCCCAAAAATAATAATAATAAATCCTCACTGTCGGAAGAATCTTATAGGATGCTTTGATACACCGGCTGTTTCGCTTTAAACTCGTATCATTTGAGTACAAATGGGTTCACAGAGCAAAGCGATGCGACCAAGAGAACTCGTCTTCGGGTTGACTTGATTCGATTAAAGACAGTTAAATAACCAGCCCCCACCTCCCCCCCCTCACACACCTCCCCCCCCTCACACACCTCCCCCCCCCCAGCCCCCCACTCTCCCCCCCCCCCAGCCCCCCACTCTCCCCCCACCCCCCAGCCCCCCACTCTCCCCCCCCCCAGCCCCCACTCTCCCCCCCCCCCCAGCCCCCCACTCTCCCCCCCCCCCAGCCCCCCACACCTCCTCCCCCACACTCACCCCTCACACTCTCCCCCCCCCCCCCCCAGCCCCCACTCTCCCCCCCAGCCCCCACTCTCCCCCCCAGCCCCCCACTCTCCCCCCCCCCCAGCCCCCCACTCTCCCCCCCCCCCCAGCCCCCCACACCTCCTCCCCCACACTCACCCCTCACACTCTCCCCCCCCCCACACTCTCCCCCCACCCCAGCCCCTGATATAACACAGACATTGAGACTTTACCTGAATCGACCTGGTGAGCCTGACAGCAGAAGAAGAGCAAACAGATCCCTATGGAGAGGTTGTGTCTGACCACGGCGTGGCTCATGTTGACCTCAGTGATGTTGGCGGGGATCTCAGAGACCTCTCTCTCTCTCTCTGGTCTTTCCTGCAAACGCTCTCTTCTCTGTCTGATTCTCTTAACTCCCCTTTTTTCTATTTAACGTTGCTTCCCCTAATCTTCAGTCTCCTCTCTCTCTCTCTCTCTTCTCTTTCCCGTCTATGTGCGTGTGTGTGTGTTATCAATATCAATCTCTCTTGGTGTGTGTCTGCACTCCCCCTGTCTCGGTTCTACTCCACCCCCCCCCCCCCCCCCCCCCTTTTGTTTTGTTGCTCAGTTTCCTCTGTCGTCTCTTCTGCCTGAAGGTTAAAACGTGTAGTGAGTGATCTCTCCTGTGATCGAAACAGCAACCTTCAGTCTACCACCCCCGCACCCATCTCACTCTCCCCCTCCAGTGGGAACTTTGAGCCCTAATTGTGTTGACACAAGAAATAAGTCATTACACAAGAACAATTGGGAGAAAGAATGGGGTATTCACTTCCTTCAGTTAAAACGCTGGTGTTTTGAGTCACAGATGACAGTGAGGGGTGGAATCAAACCTCTGATACCCTGGTTCCTCATGTCTCAGCAGGTGCTTCCTATGCAAACTGAGAGTGAGGGGTTTCGTGTCAGCCGTGGGTAAAGTCCCTGGTTCTATGAGAGAGCAACAACAACTTGCATTTAATATAGCCGCCTTCACCCCCAAGAAAGTGACAGTCTGACCCCGAGGGGAAGGGGACTGTAAACGCAATCAAAAAGGAAGGTCTTCCTTTGAAAAGGGGGGAGAGGTGGGGAGCAGGGGGTGGGGGGGGGGGGGGGCAAGGAGGAGGGATGGGGGGAGAGACTTCCAGAGCCTTGGGGTGTAGTGACAAAAAGCACGGCCGCTAACGGTGGAGCGGAAGGGACGAGGGATGAACAGGAGCCGGCAAAACCGAGGCAGCGGGTGATGGGAGTGCGGGTGAATAATTCAGAAAGGTTGGGAGTTGCGAGGGCATGAGGGGATTTGAAAAGAGAAGAGGATCTTTTTCGATCCGTTCAGAAATTGTGAGTCTGGCAAGCACCAGTGTAATAAGTATAGAGTTTTGTGCGTCATTGTAATTTAATTAGCTGTGTCACTGATGGTTATATTTCTGTAATATCCTGCCACTGGTGCCCTGATCCTGACTGCTCTATAATCCCTTGCCTTTCTTTTCCTCTTTTTCTTCTCCCTCTGCTTATATAATCATGATGCATCTGTGCCAGTTTCACTCAGTTGGTCAGTGCTGCAAAGCATTGCATGACCAGGGAGATTTCCTTTATCACATTGGAAGCAATTTAAACTGCAGATGTTACAAAATACCAGCACCAAGGACAACAACAACGTATCACAATAATAATAATCCTTGAATTTGATATTGTGCTTTTCATGTCTTCGAGACATCTCAAAGCGCTTCACAGAATATACTGAATTGACTGTATATTTGTGGGCAAAACACGGCAGCCAATTGCACGCAGCAGTGTGCCACAAACAGTAGTGGATTGAAAATTACAAAATTATTTTTTAGGGGGGATTAATATCAGGCATGTCGCGTATGGAAACTTGCCCAAGGTTTCACCCTGCCGGGAATCAAACCCAAGTCTCTCTATTGCAAGGCGAGTGCTCTAACAACTGAGCTGCAGGAACTTGCATTTATTTAGTGGCCCTCATGCAGGGAAGCAGCCCAGAGAGCTTGACAGTGTGGAGCCCGATGCCAAGCCAGGGGGAGGTGACTGTAGGTATGATCAAAGAGAAAGGTCTTCAGGTGCAACCTGATGATGAGGAAGTAGAGGGCAGAGTGAATGGATTGAGGTTGAGTGTTCTAGAGGTTCGGGGCATAGTGACTGAAAGTTTCGCTGATAGAGGCAAAGGGTAATGGGTTGGAGCGTAAGCAATTTAGAGAGATAGGGAGGTGACGGAGCATCAAGGGATTTGAGTGAGAGGATCTTGAAATCAATTGGTGTTAAGGAATGGAGTCTGGATAGACGGAGTGGGATGGGGGTATGGAGTTCAGTGCGGGTGGGCATTTTTAGTATGCAGTTTCATTTTATCCAGACATGAATGATGTACCTGGAGAATAAATAATTGAATAGGTTTATACCACTTTGATTAATAATGACTACAATTATTGACTATTGTTCATATAATGTGCTGAAATTGTGATATTCAGATGCCTGCTGGGGCTGGCAGGCCTGGTGAGTAACAAAATTCACATCAGAGGATTAAAAATTATGATGCGTCTGCTGCATTGGTCATCAGCAAATAATGCGCAGTTCAATGAGAGTATGTCTATGTGCAGCCGATATGAAACAGTATGAAGGAAAAAAAGTTGTCTGGCAAAAACAACAACAAAATTATGCTTATATAGCACCTTTAATGTCAGGAGGATGTCCCAAGGCGCTGGACAGACAGTATTATGACAGACGGTATGGACAGATGTATTCTAGACCTGAGCTGGGGGTAGGGAATGGGAGAGTGGAGGGCAGAGGGGAAGGAGGTTGATCGAAAGCAGGGTCAAAAAGGAGGGCCTTGAGGTGGGTCTTAAAGAAGCAAGCGGTGGAGCGAGGCAGAAGGACTGCGGGATAGAGGGGGCAGGATGGCTGAAGGCCTGTCTGCCAACAATGGGGCGGGTGAAGCTGGGGACGTGAAACAGGCCACAGATCACTGAGCTTAGGGGCGGGCAGGATGGTACATGGCTAGGAGGTCGCAGAGGTTGGGGCAATAAGGCAACGGTGGGCTTTGAAGATGAGGACCAGGATCTTGAACTGTATTCTCTATGTGATGAAAAGACAGTGAAGTTGGGCAAGGGTGGGAGTGATATGATTACAGAACCTAATGCGAAAGAGGACATTGGCTGCAGAGATCTGGATGATCTGCAGTCTATGGAGTGAGGAGTTGGGGAGGCCAACAAGCAAGGAGTTTGCATAATCATGCCTGGATATTATGCTTACAGACAGACCTAGTTATTTAATTGATTGCAAGAACAAAGTGGTTCATGAATCTCAGTAAAACTTGCCAGTTAAATTCACTCGCTCCATTTTGTTATTTATTCCTCTGTGGATAGAATTTATGATCCTTTAAATCCCTGCATGGTCTCACCAAACACTTCCCATTGTTTCCTCTTTCAACCAAGCGTCTCTCACCGATGTTTCCCCTCAACAAACACCAGCCTGCTTCATGTCCTCCACCCAACCACCCTACCATCAGTGGAGGAGCTTGCTAACTTGCACAATTGGAATGCCACATTTGCCTGGAAACACACAGTCACTTCACTTTGCAAAAAATTCTTTGGGTGCTTTAAGATTTGCTCTCCACATGAAAGAGGCTGTATCAAATGTAAAGATTATTATTCTACCCATACTCCAACCTTAACTACAACCCACCCATCTCCCCATCCCTCTCCATTACTGTGTTTTCAATCATCTTTCTCCTCCTCCCTCACCCCGACAACTCACCTAAGCTCTCCACATCTGCAGTTCAGTGTCCAGATCAGCTGTGTGAAGCATTTGAGGCATTTGAAGCATTTCACAACATGAAACAAAATAACAGCTTACATTTGTAAAGCCCCCTTCTGCAGGGTAGCATTGCAAAGCGCTAAAAGTCATTCTATAAATGTAAATGTCTATGGTGACAAGTTTCCATTTTAACAAAACAATGCTTCTGAAGTATTTCTTGCTTCTGAAAATGTTAGGAAAAACTTGGTGTGAATTAATACATGTGGTCAGCACAAAGCATTGTGGAAATATTTCACCTGGTTATAGATATACTCTGCTTATGTAACAAATTTGTACATTTTTAATTAGAGCTTTAAAATCTATAAGTTTTTTTTTAAGAACTGTAGCAAATCGGCTTGACATTTTGCTAAATCCTGTACATTCTGAAAAGCCCAAGTAAAATTGGTCATTCACCTCATGGCTGTTTATGGGGCATTGTTATGCGCAAATTGGCTACCACATTTGCAAGTGTAGAATAACTACACTTCTCAGGAAAAAATCCTGTATAGCCCTCAAAAGGCATCTTGACAACATGATGAGATGCTAAATCAGATGCAAAGATTATTATAAATAGAGTAAGCAGAGTCCCTGGTGAAATATCTCCACTTTACCTATCTAGGCAGAATATTACACCATAGATATGATAGACAGCAAACACAGTCAATGTTAACCCAATATTTTCCTAAAATCTATGCAGTTCTATATTTTGTTACAGTTGTATTTGGTTACAGATGGAGATAGTTCATGTCTCCTAAAACAAAAAAACAGAAGTCGCTGGGAACATCAGCGGGTCAGGCAGCATCTATGGAGAAAGGAAAAGTGAGTCAACATTTCGGGTCCACAACCCTTCGTCAGAACTCTTCGTCACGTCTCATACATGTTTACGAGAGAATAGCTTAAAATACACTGAAAACAAAAATATGGGTGACTTTCACCCAAATAATAGTAATATTAACCTTGCATTTTATACAGCACCTTATCACATCTTCTAGACTTCTCAAAGCGCTTAACTGAATAGACCGTAAAGTGAATTGACTATATTAGTGAGCAAAACATGGCAGCAAATTGCACACAGCAGTGTACCACGAACAGTCATGGATTGAAATAACTTTATTTTTTTGTATATAGGGATTATTATCAGGCATGTGGAATAAGGAAACTTGCCCCTGTCTCTCACTTGTGAGGCGAGTGCTCTTACCACTGAGTTACAATATACAACAACAAAATTACATTTGTAGAGTGCCTTTCACGTCAGAAGGATGTTCCAAGGCGCTGAACAGTCACTGTTTCAGACCCGAGCTGGGGTCCGTATTGGGGAGGGTCGAGAGGGAAGAGAGGTGGTGCTGGGAGGTAAGGAGAGGTGTGGCAATGGGGACAAGGGAGCAGGTGATGTTCTTCATGTACAATATGGTGGTGATGATAGAAGAAGAGGAGAAGGGTTTGAAAGTGTGGAAAGAGGGATGGATAGGGGTCGGAGTGTGGGGGCGAGATGGGGAAGGAATGGCAATGGCAGATGCTGCTGAATGGATTCCCTTGATTTTGGACTTGATGAAATCCAGCATCAAATCGCAGTGAGAGTTGGAGGAGAGAATAGGGAGGCATGTTGGGGTGGATGGAGGAGCCAGTTGGGTGTGGAGGTAAATTGATCATCAGCAGGTTAACTGGTATACAGCAACTACAAAATTACATTTATAGAGTGCCTTTCATATTGGGAGAACTTCCCAAGGCACGTTATACAGGTTGACTTGGGATTCATAGAATTATTTAGCGCAGAACGTAGGCCATTCAGCCCAACTTGTCTGTGCTGATACTTTGAAAAGAGCTGTCCAAATCAATTCTATTCCTCCACTCTCTCCCCATAGCTCTACAAACTTGTCGTCCTCAAATAATTATCGTTATTGAATCGGCTTCCACCACCCTTTCAGGCAATGCATTCCAGATCTGAACAACTCATTGTGTGAAAAAATTTCTCCTCACCTTCCCTCTGTTTCTTTAACAACTATTTTTCATCAATATCCTTGGGTTACCGACCCACTCACCAGTGGAAATAGTTTTTCCAATTAACGTGTGCTAATTGCTATGCTGTATTTGTGATTGGTTATGAAAGTGATGTGATATTAAATGCAAGTATTATCATCTGTAGCAATTTTTTAATTGCACACATATTATCAGTTTTCTTTGGATTGCAACATTCAGGACATCTCTACATTTCCGAGTTTCATTGGTGAGCCAGACAAGCTGCTCATCTATTAAAAGGATGTCAGAGTCATATCATACCAGTCTTACTTTGTGTTTTATTAATGCTTTTCATACATAATGACCAACTCTGGGACACAAGTGAATATAATTGCCATTGCTAGGTGATTCCCCTTCCTATCTCTCCTACCTGCTGATTCTCTATCAAACTGCCTAACCCCTCCGTTCATTGGGCTCTGGTCTGCTCCATATGTGGCCGGACATTCAGCCTCTCTGCCTGCACACTCTGGAACTCCATCCCACAGTCCCTTTGCCTCGCTTCCACCCTCACCCCTTTCACGGACAGTCTCAAGACCCTCCTTTTCGACCTTCCTTCAGCTGCCATCCTACCTCTCTGCCCTCCCTCACCAAATCCTGTCCCCAGCAACCCCCACCCTCTAGAAGCTTCCTTCAAGGATCTGCAGATCATCCTTTTTGATCCTTTCCTGCTGCCCTCCCTCCTCTCTCCCTCCCCATCCAGCCACTTCCCCGTGCTCGGATCCCGACCCCTCACTGTTCTATGCCTTGGGACGTCCTCCCAACGTGAAAGGCACTCTATAAATGTAATTTTGTTGTTGTCGTGCATAGCATGTGGATGAGCCATAAACCTAACAAGTGCTTATTTGAAAGGTAACTGGAGATATACTTCTGCTTTTGTAGATGTCTAGTGGCACTGGACGTATATTTAGTAATTGTTAATGACTGAGGCAAGTTGCTTTACCTTTAAAGAACTGGTAAAAAATATTACATAGTTGGCATATTGTATGGGAATATTGCGATCCTTACCTGAAATGTCTCAGAGTCAATGAAACCGCAGACATATCCTCAAATAGGGGAAAGGAAAGTACAGGGGAATTTCCCAGATACAGTTTGCCATTTCATTTCATGGCTGTTTGTGGTTGTGCACAATCGACTGCAACTCTTGCCTATAAGAGTTGTTTCACTTTACAGTAAATCCTATGAAGTGCTTTGAGTCATCCTCCTGATGTGAACAGCGCTATTTCAAATGCTAGGATTATTATTATCATTGTTATAAATGGATTGAAGTGCCTTCTTCATCCAAACCTATCTTGTGATATTAAGTTCCACTGTGATTCTACAATCTAAGACTTGTAGGCCCAAAGAACATGAGACTTGCATTATCTTGCAGTACATAGTATTTGAAAACAAAATTGGTCAGCAGGGTGTCTGACTCATCCAGAAAACTATCACTAATGCTTAAGAGTTTCCAAACCAAACTGAAAATTTCATGCATCCCACCTACACATGATAATTCCAGAGATAAATTGTTGGAAAGGAATGTACACTCTCGCCCTGGTGGGATACATCCTGCTTACCTTATTCCAGAAAGTATTGTGTGCAAGTTAGCCAGAGCCAAGGTTTAGGGAAACCCAGAATGTGTGTTGTGACATCGTCCTGATGTGAAAGGCGCTCTAGAAATGTAATTTTGTTGTTGTTGGGATACTGTTGGAGTTTTGTTTCAGGATGGGGATGATGACAACTATATTTAGAAAGTTGGGAACAGTGCCGTTTGATAAGGAGAGGTTGATGATCTTGGTTAGGAGAGGGGCTAGAAGACTTAAGAAGTGCTATATCAAATGCAAGAATTATTATTAAATTATTATTTGAACCTATAACTCGTTAACCCACAGGCAAGATTGCTGCCAACTGAGTCAAATTAGTGCTTATAATTCAGAGAATAAAGAATACTCAATAGTAATTACAAGACAGTAATTACAGATTATGGAATAAACTACACATCTTTGAATCACATCAAACACTTTATAATTGTATTGCCAGCAATCTTCTGTAGGACAAGAGTCCACAATGCTTATTTATGGAATGTCTGTGGCTGTTTTGTGTTGACATAATGCAAATATCCAGTGGTGAAGCAGTGCAACTTATAACAGCTTTTAACATCAGTGCTATTTCCTAGCAATTTACTTCAGACTTATTGTTCCTATGCTGACAGTAAACTACTTGTTTTCGTTTCAAGCCCCACATTGGGATATTAAGCCCTTAGCCTTTGATGGCACTCCAATACAGTGCCAGTGAGTACTGCCTGTTCAGTCGTGTGAACCTTTGGTGAGATAACAAAATGAGATCTCCGTCCCTCCTGTTCAAGTGGACTTTGAACATCCCATGGTGCGATTTGAAACAGCCAAGTTAAATATATTCGCTCACTTTATGGCTGTTAGTAGGACATCACTGTACTCTGTCAACACACAATCAGTCCTGTGAAGCACTTTGCAACGTTTTGGCAGTGTGACAAGGCTCTATATCAACTGCAAGGATTGTTCTATTTTATCTTTATATCTCCAGTGTTTACTGAGTTCCTAAAAAAATGTTAATCAGAGGCTCACCTAGTTCCTCTTACATAATAAATCATAGGTCAAATCTAACCAATCATTATTTAGTGACAGATACACATTCATCAGTTTCCTCATCTGAGTCATCCATTTGTGAATTAATAATTTATCAGTGAGGTATCAAAGGCTCTGGGTGTCGGAGCTTGAATTGCAACAGACTTCGACAAGGCTTGTAACCTCACACAGAGTGACAGTTACACAGCCTGGAAAATGTTCATGCTACAAGATCGATTCATTTGAGACACTTGGTTTTTATACCACATGTGAAAATAGAAATGCATGTAATTCTTCTCCATTTACCATGTCATTAGTTACTTTCTTGTCGGTATGTCTGGCAAAGGCATACCTTCCACATGCTACTGTATTTTTCTTTGAGTCAGTACTCCACACAGTTGGATAGAAATAGTTATGATAATAATAATCCTTGCATTTCATATAGCATTTTTCACAGCTTCTAGACATTTTAAAGCTGTAAAATGAATTGACTGTATATTTGTTGGTGAAACAAGGCACAGCACAGCAGCGTCCCGCAAACAGTCATGAATTGAAGTGACCAATTTTATTTTATTTTTTTTCTTGAGGGATTATTGTTAGGCTGATGGAGTGAGGAACTTGCCCAACATTTTGCCCTGCTGGGAATTGAACCCAGGTCTCTTGCTTGCGAGGCGAGAGCTCTCACCACTGAACTACAAATTCACTGTCACAAATTCAATGCCAAGAGTGTGGATGAACATCAGAATTAGGAGCAGGCCATTTGGCCCCCTCGAGCCTGCACCACCATTCAATAAGATCATGGCTGATCTATTCTAGCTCCACCTACCCGCTTTATCACCATATCCCTTTATCCAATCTCAGTCTTGAGTGTGTTCAAGGACTGAGCATCCACAGCTGTTTAGGGTAGAGAATTCCATAAATTCACTACCCTCTGGGTGAAGACATTTTTTCTCAACTTGATGCGAAAGGGCTGACCCCTAATCTTCAGACTGTGACCCCTGGTTACACTGTCTCCCACTATCCACTCTGAATTGCCTCTTAATAATCTTATAGGTTTCTATAAATTCACCTCTAATTCTTCTATATTCCAGAGAATATAGGCCTAGATTGTTCAACCTATACTCATAACTCATCCCCTCATCCCAGGTACCAACCTAGTGGATCTACATTGCACCCACTCCAAGGCGAGCACATTCTTTCTTAAATAAGGAGACCAAAACTGGACACAGTATTTCAGGTGCGGTCTCACCGGGGCCTGTACAGATGCAGCAAGATTTCCCTACTCTTATATTCTAACCCTTTTATAATTAATGCCAACATACCGTTAGCTTTGCTAACTGCTTGCTGTACCTGCATACTAACTTTTTGTGACTGGTGTACAAGGACACCCAAGTCCCTCTGAACGCTAACACTATTTAGTCTCTGCCCTTCTAAGGAATAATCTGCTCTATAGTTTTTACCCCCTTGGACCACACCATCCTCCTCCACCACCTCTCCTCCCTCCTCAACCTGGTTCTGCAGGTTGAGGAGCAGATTATTCCCACAGCCTTCACTTCGTCTCCTCCAACAACTTCTCCTCCAGCTCTTGCGCAGTCACATGCGGCGTTCCCCAGGGCTTTGTCCTTGGCCCTCCTGCTCTTCACCCTCTACACTCTCCCCCTGGGCGACATCATCAGCAGACATGGGGTAAATTTCCACATTTTTGCGGATGACACCCAACTCTACCTATCCGCGTCAACCCTCGATTCCAGGACCACTGGCGTTCTGACTGCATATCTGTCTGACATTGAATCCTGGATGAGGGCAAATTTCCTACAACTCAATGTCAACCAGACGGACAACCTCCTGATTGGCTCACATCAGCGCCTCCGCACCACAGGTGCTGACAACATCAGTGTTCACGGCTGCACTCTCCACCTCTTGAAGCCAGTCAGGAATCTGGGCATCTTGTTCGACCCCAAACTATCCTTCCTCCCTCACATCCGCTCCATGACCGGCACAGCCTTCCGCAATATTGCCAGACTTCGCCACTACCTCACCCCCACGCCACTGAAACTCTCATCCATGCCCTTATAACTTCTAGGCTCGACTCCGGGAACTCTCTCCTCATCGGTCTCCCCAGCTCCTCCCTTCACATGCTGCAGATCATTCAGAATTCTGCAGCTCATGTACTCTCCCATACCAGGGTTCGCGACCACATCACTCCCACCCTTGCCTACCTCCACTGGTTCCCTGTCACCCTAGGATCGAATTCAAGATCCTTGTTCTCACTTTCAAGGCCATTCACAGTCTTGCCCCCGCCTATGTCTCTGACCTACTGTCTCCCTACCAGCCTGGCCGCACCCTCCATTCAGCAGACTCAGGCCTGCTCCATGTCCACCGCTATAACCGCCCAACCATCGGCGGTCGGGCTTTCAGCCGCTTTGCTCCCACACTGTGGAACTCCATCCCGCAGCCCCTCCACCTTGCTTCCTCCCTTTCCTCCTTCAAGGTCGGTCTCAAGACTTTCCTCTTCGACTGCGCCTTCGGCTGCCCCACTAACTCTTCCCCCTCTCCCACTCTCCTTCCCTTTCCCCCTACCCCGACCCTCAGGTCCTGACCGGACTTTGGGATGTCCTCCTGACGTGAAAGGCACTTTATGTACAATTTTGTTGTTGTTGTTGTTGCAGGTGGATGATTTCACACTTCCCTACATTATATTTCATCTGCCACTTACCTGCCTATTCACCTAGACTGTCTATATTCGTGCTGGATTTTTAAAATGTCATCCTTGGTGTTCACTCACTTTCCTAATCTAGAGTAATCCGCAAATTTGGATATTTTAAGTTTGATGTCCTCATCTAGATCGTTGATGTAAATAGTTGAGGCCCAAGCACTGATCCCTGTGGCACTCCACTAGTCACATCCCGCCAACCTGAGAATGACCTGTTTATTCCTACTCTTTGTTTGCTTCCTGTTAGCCATTCTTCAATTCATGTTAATGTATTTCCCCCAGTTCCATGGGCCCATATCTTTTGGATCAACCTTTTGTGTGGCACCTTATCGAATGTCTTGTGCGGCACCTTATCGATGAGTTCTACTCAACTGTCTTGTTCAGCTCGGGCACCTCAGCGCTTTGGGACGTCCTCCCGATGTAAAAGTCACTATATAAGTGCACTTTTGGAATGCCATCCCACCCTATGGAATGCCATCCCTCAATCCCTCAGTTTCGTCTCTTCCCTTTCCTCTTTCAAGGCCGGTTTGAAGACTTTCCTCTTCGATCGTGCCTTTTGTTCCACCCCGAACTCTTTTACCTCCCCTTCGTGTTTCACCCCTTCCGAAACATTCCCCTCCCAGCTCGGGTCACACGCCTCCTGTACAGCACCTTGGGACGTCCTCCCGACGTGAAAGGCGCTCTATAAATGTAATTTGTTGTTGTTGTTGTTGTTTTGCTGTTGCACAGACAATATTAATGCTACAGGATTCAGTACCAACAACAACAATTTATATAGCACCATCCAGAGTGTTTAAAGTACCTAAGTGTGGACGAGTTCTATCCAACCTACTTACAGAGAAGTCACAGTTCCGGTCTAATTCTGAAGCTGTTGCAATCGTGGAGACTGAATCAGTTGGTGCTTTTCCATTGAATTTCAGTAAGGTTTCACAGATATTCACAGAGGTGGTAGATTTTTACAGTGCAGCGCTGAACAAAAAGAACAACCGTAATAGTGGAGGTGTTGTTTCTTCAGCTCTGTGTTCACCGTTTTTCCCACTCTCATTTTAATAATAATAATCTTTGCATTTGATATAGTGTCTTATCATGTTGTTGGGATGTCTCAAAGCACTTCATAGAATATGCTGGAAAGTGGATTGACTGTGATTCTTAGATTCTCAGATGTTGTTTACTGAGCCATGGAAACTCCCTTCCATGATTTCCCCCTTGAAAATGTATAATCGATGCTCATTGACACCCTAACTCTAACCAATACCAGTTTATCCATGGGCACTGGCATCAATTAATTTAGCGTTCAAAAATTGAGCCAATCGATAGCTTAGTATTTGGTCTGTTCTGTCCCCTCCCGCACTCCGTCATAATGAAGCCACCAGCATTGTCCATTGAACGTATGGTCTGCTGGTTAAGCGGGACATAGCTTAATGCAACAATGTATGAGAAGCAGGTACTTTATGGGCAGTGGCAGACTGGCTTCGAGAAAAGGCTTGGATTTTCAGGTAAAATGGGGGCACTGAGTGGGTGGGAAGGCAAGTTGTGGGGTGGGCGCTGATAAAATCTCTGCACATTTAAACCTTTGTGGGAGTTAAACCGTATTTATTTAGTCCGGGCTACGATTGGATATTGTAATTGTCTCTGATCAGGGAGGCTGTGGTGGCAAATATTGGGAGCCAATCATTGGGGCATTCAGGAAATTTCCCATATAGGGGTAACTGGGGCTGAGTGGGGGCAATCGGGCCTAGTTGGAGGGTGGTGCTGAGTATACAATGAGAGGGTGGGTAGTGAGAGGGTGATTGAACCGCACCCTGTAAGTTAAATGAATATATTGCCTTGCTACAGATTTTAAAGATGTAATTAACACTTCACAGGTCATAATTGTTTCCACGATAATGAATATCAGGCTTTAAAACACAGCAATTTCTAACAGGATTCAGTAATAATGTAATTCAGATGCTGTTCCCGAAAGTCGTGCTTGACTCACTTCCAGTCACCAAAGAATCCCTATTCCAGTTCCTTATTAGGGAATCCTATTAGACATTGTTGCATTTACTTTAAAACCTCTCAGAGCTATATGTCCCTGTGTCACCATGCTATTCTGTAAAGCCAGAACAGTGATTTTTAAAGAAACAAATAATTGAATCCAATGTTGTGTTTGTCTTTATCAATGCCATATCACTTATGTATCTCCTGACATGAAAGGCACTATTTAAATGTAATTTGTTGTTGTCGTTGGCAGTCAGTGATGAGGATTGAAGAAAATCCAGACACCAATATTTACGATGTCTGCTGGATGGCATTTATATACAGTATTCAGTTAAAGCAAATAATATCAATGTTTGCAAAAGAAAACTTGATGCAGGGTTGACAAAGAGAACAGTGATATATCGGTGAGGGGAATAGGGGTGGAGGCTCATCAGCACTAAAAATGCCAGCATAGACTGGTTGAAACGACTGGTCTGTTTCCATGCATATCACCTCCATGTAATTCTATCACTGTGGACAAGTCTCCAGATTATATTCCAGTAGCGTTACTCTACATGAAACTTCTATAATTCACAAACTCATTACCTGCTGGATATCTTCACACCTATCTCAGTACTGCCTCTCATCCTGTCTCTCCATATTCAAAGAATGTACCGAATGGAAACAAGCAACTCAGGCTAACCAGTCCATGCCTGTGTTTGTACTGCAAACAATTCATTTCTAATCATTGCAACTGGTCTCAGTTTCTGGTTAAAAAGTTGTGGGTACAAATCCCACATTGGGACTTTGAATACTGCAATGCAGTTCTGGGGATGTGCTGCATTTTCAGAGGTGCTGTCCTTTCATTAAGACATTAATCCTGTCTACCTGTAGGATACGAAAGATTTATGACACCACTCAAAAAGAGAAAGAAATTTCTTCCAGTGTCCTGACAAAGAATTGACAGATAAAATTCATCATTAACTTTATGGCTGTTTTGAGGGACATCTCCGCATGCAAATTGACTGCCACATTTGCTTTCAAAGTACATAGTCACTACACTTTACACCTGTGAAGCTCTTTGAAGCATGTTGACATTGTGATACAGCCCGAAATCAAATGCAAAGATTATTCAAAAGCTTTTTGGAGTCTTAAATCCACTACATTATATGACTCCTACAGTCAATTTGGGATGTTGCCTCCTGGAAAAAGAAACATGTTCTCAAGGTTTCGAAAAATACTTTTTGTTGAAGCTTTTTGTTTAAAACAAATCCTCATCACTGACTGCCCCCTTGATTTAAGGGAAGAAATCAACTTGGTGAATGTAGCTTCATCCTATGCTGAATAGCAAAGAGTGTTGTTTGAACAGTCATAATAATACTACTACTAATAATAATCCTTGCATTTGATATAGCACTTTTCACATCTTATCGATGTCTCAAAGCGCTTCACAGAATATACTGTAAAGTGAATTGACTGTATATTTGTGGGCGAAACGCGGCAGCCAATTGCGCACAGCAGTGTCCCACAAACAGACGTGGAATGAAATGACCAATTTTTAATAAATAATAAATAATAGTAATAAATAATCCTTGCATATGATATTGTGCTTTTCACATCTTCTAGATGTGTCAAAGTGCTTCAAAGAGTATACTGCAAAGTGAATTTATGGGCAAAACCCGGCAGCCAATTGCGCACAGCAGTACTGTCATAAGTGACGTTTTAGTTAGTTACTAGTTTTGACTTCACAGGCAAAAAATGTCACACCAGAAGTGCAAGTTCTATTTTAACTCCTTTGAGGTTTTTGACCATAGATTTTATCTGCTCAACAGATCCTCCTGTATTTTGAGACCCAATAATTTTAAGACAGTACTTGCTGTCTTAAATGCGACAAAAACCTTCGAAGGAAGGAATAGACAAAATGGATTCTTTTTGCAGTAACAAACCTGTATGAGAGTGTTGTGCATTGGATAAGAGAATATGGGTTTATAGTTGCAAATGGCGATTTGCAAAGAAAAGTTTTTCTTTACCCAGAGAGTGGTTAATGACTGGTTCAGGTTGCCACACAACAGCAACAACAACAAATTACACGTACAATGGATTCATTTTAAAAAAGCACTTGATGCTGAGATGAGAGAACAATGAGATGGGTGGGTTAGATGAGCTCAATAGCCTTCCTCATCCAAACCGATGTTGCAATCTTGTTGCAATAAACAATAAGATCAGCCAACCAAATTTTGACAAATTTGACATACCTGTACTGTTTACAAATTTTGACAAATTTGATTTCCGTGATTGAGCCACTAGATGGAGCTGCTTGTGGGTTGTACACTGGCTGAGTAGCTGATTGCTGCCCATATCTCACTCAATACCAGTCTAATGTTCCTACTGTATTGAGTGATCATGAAGTTTTAATGGGCTAAATTAATTCACACTGTATCTTGAAGCAGTGTTAGTGAGATGTAAAAGAGCATTTAAACATTTTCAAAAACATTACAATTTTTTTTTGCTAACTGCCAGGATTTGTTCTGCAATGGTAATAGGACTGTAAGGGATTTTAATAATAAAATAATAATGATCCTTGCATTTGATCAGCACTTTTCACATCTTCTAGATGTCTCAAAGTGTTTCACTGAATATATTGTAAAATTAATTGACTGTATATTTGTGGGCGAAACGCAGCAGCCAATTGCGCAAAGCAGTGTCCCACAAAACAGTTGTGGAGTGAAATTACCAAATTATTATTGTTTTTATTCTTGAGGGATTATTATCAGGTTTGTGGAGTAAGGAAACTTGCCCAAGGTTTCATCCTGCCTGGAATCGAACCCAGGTCTCTCAATTGCAAGGCGAGTGTCCTAACCACTGAGCAACCGGATTCCACAACAATTTTCATTGTTTTAAAGGGTGGATTTATTTTAACACTAGTTAACACTATTTTAACAAACATATTGAAATTTAGTGGATTCTGTCCTACTGTGTTCTATGACAGTCAGCTGAGTCTTTGAGTTCAAAGTCCCAGTCTCGGCCTTGAAACTACAACTTTCAGATCTGGAGGCGAGATGCTACCAGCTGGCCAGGCTGACATTTCCAAAGATGGCTTACGTCAGGTGAGTTGTTTACAGTGAAAATGCTAATATCTTGATCACCGGCATGAACTGCATACCGTGACCCACAAGTGCAACATCATGTCATGTTTCATTGCCTCATAGTGTTAGACAGCAACAACAAAGATATTTTCACACATATATATTTATATGTTGTCTGTGAACCTGGATATACTCCATTAATATGTGCAGAAATGAACAAATATTCCTCAAGGTGGGTAGCCTAAGTTAGTCTCTTTGCTTCACTTCTGAAGGGAACCAACATTTCAGATTGATGAATAATGCTGCTTAAATAATGGACCCAAGGTTGATGGAGAGAATTTCCCCCGATATCCTGGCCACCAATCTCCCAAAATAAAATTGGTCACTCACCCAATAATTGTTTGTGGAACATTGCTGTGTGCAATGTTTCACCCACAAAATACACAGTCAGTCCACTTTATAGAATATCCCGTGAAGCGAAGCGCTTTGAGATATTTCAATGATGTGAAAGTAGCTACAGTATATCCAATGGAAGGATTATTATTATATTATTATAGGATAATAAATTGGCAAATGCTCTTCAAATTATAGCAATGGACCTTTATATTTGAATACAGAAATAATTTATTCAAATTGAAACCAAAGAGAGTAGATGGTTTAAGGACTAAAAGTAATATGGGATACTTCAAATATTTTTAATGCAATAAGCCAAAGCTCTAAAACTGTTTGACCAAAAAATAACTGAAAATATGTATCATAGATTGTTAATTTTAAGTCCCTTTAATTTCAATCAAAATATGAATACCTGCACGAAATATTCGATCCATCAATGCTTCTTTTGCATGATTTTCTTTCTCATGATTTTTCACACTGTGGTGCGTAAAGAGTTGGTCACACATTTTTCACACTTCATAATTCTGCTAAATTATCTTTAATCACCATTATCAGTCGAAACATTCACGTATTGTTGCATGACTGATCAAACACATCCATGGTTTTACAACCACCCATCTGGATACAAACAGTGTAAGTAATGCTGAATAAAATTAATCACAGGGACAAATTAACAGGAGGGCATAAAGGACGTCTATCCAAACCTTTCATTTTAGTAAACCTGTGATATTATGTCCTAGGTAACATTCCCTCAGGTACAATTGGTCATTCACTCCATGGCCATTTGTGCGTCAATGCTGTGCTTAAATTGGCCAATGTGATTTTGTCTGCACAAACACAATCCTAACACTTTATAAGAACCAGTTTGAGATGTTTCAGCTATGTAATATTGTATATCAAATGAAAGGATTATTCTATTATTATTATAATAATAATAGTTCTTGCATTTGATATAGTGGCTTATCACGTCTTTGACACATCTCAAAATGCATTACAGAAAAAACTGTAAAGTGAATTGATTGAGTATTTTGTGGTCCAATTGAGAACAGCAATGTCCCACAAACAGTTGTGAATGATGTGTGCAGGTTATTATTATTTTATTATTTAGCTATTTTTTTGAAGGGATTATTACCACTGGAAAAGAGATACACCAATCGACTAACACCTGCATTCCAACTTCTTGCTAGGTAAACAGAGGCATGTGGAGTAAAAAGAGTGAGAGGATTCTCTTAGCCGCTAAGTCATTTCAGAAGCAGAAGTCAATACTGTTTATGCTACTCACTACAGATTTTCTATCTGGATGATTAAAAAATGTATATACAGAAATGCTTCAGCAACTATACAGTCAGCAGCAAAGCCATGCAAACTCTGAAAGCCTCCGGATTCAACCCTGTACCGAATTGGTTGATCTCCGTGGGACGGTTGTCACGGCTTTGCAATTAGCCTTATCACCCCAGACTAGCGAGGGAAAAAGTCTGCCAGTTCCCGCTACTGATCAGCATCCAGAGACCCTTGCTGGAGAGTGTTTGCAATGCAGACAGCAGGTAACCTCAGCTGTGATCAACCTCTCCTTCCCCCACAGTCAAACAGCCTGCAAGCACTTGCTGTTAAGTTTTACACATGAATAGTCAAGTCACAATTACCTTAAGGAGAAAGTGGTGGGGGGGGGGGAGGGGGAAGAAAAAATAGTTGGTTGAGAAAATTGTCAAAAAAATCAAAATGCCCCAAATCAACGTGTCAAAATGGCGCTTTTTTTTTAAGATCATTAAACAAAACGAACAACGAAAAATGATTGTTTTCAGTATAGCGTGTGATCTTTTATTTGATCATTGGGAACCACAGAAAGGACATGCACAGAAGTTCAGAAAAATTCTATTTCATAAATCAAAACAGGGGGTGGAGCAATTGGACCATGCTCTAATGGCACACAGCATGAGGCTGTTTGCTGGCAAAAAGCTGAGTTCAGCAGGTCAAATGCAGGCTTGTACCAGCACTGAGCTCTGACTCACAGCCAGCTCACGTTAGCTCAGTTGGGTTTCATTTGCTGAAAATGTCAATTTTCTACAATTTTCCAATGTTTCACAGTCAAGGATTTATCATGGTGAATCCTTGATAGAAAGTCCAGGTCACGAGTGGTGGTGGTGGGGCGTGGCAGGGAGTGGGTAGAGATGGGGTTCTGTTTAGTACATCATGCTGATCCATCCATTGGAAATCTGCAGATGTTGTCAGAAAATAGATGGTGTGACTTCCAGTTATTGGACAGAGTCTGTATTTGCCGCTCACAGTATTTATTAAGGAATCGCTGCAATTTAAACCCAGTGATAATGATTGCAGGCCCCTCTTGCGGAGATGCAACAGAAGGCACCGAGCAAGGGTGAATATCTTTCAAAGTGTATAACATTTTCAACGGGATTGAGCAATTAAACCCAGAACAATATTTTAAAATGCACCAAGACAATCGAATAAGAGGCTAAAGATTTCAAGATGCAAAAGGCTATTTCAGGTCAAATACCAAGAAGTTTTTATTCTTTATCCAGAGATTAATTATTAAACAACTGACTCAGGTTACCAGGAAGGGGAGTCAATGCCAGGTGACTGGTCGCATTTAAAAAATGGTTTGATGATGTAATGAGAGGACAGTAGGTTGAGTATTCTGGAAGGAGGAGATCAAACGGGCCGCAGGGTAACGGTTCAGAAGGCATAGGCAGCTGTATGGATTCCCTGAATTTTGGACTGGAGGAAATCCAGCATCTCTTCATAGTTAGAACTTGAGGAGAGAATAATTGAGGCGTTTGGGGGGTGGGTGGGTATGGACAGAAGAGCTGGTTGGTGATGGAGTCTAGTTTTGCCTTTCACCTCAAAAATTATCTTGGATGATTTGAAGGATTTGGCAGAGGCGAGAGTGAAGCACTATATTTTGATGTGGTCCAACCAGATATACTGGTGGACCGTTAGGTCAGATTTGAGCCAGGTGCATTCAGCGGCCCGCAACTGACCTTTGAGGGAGCGGAGGTGCCTGGTGAACCAGGGTGAGATTTGTGAATAGGAGGCAGTTTGGGATGTGAGGAGTGCAAGGGCGAGGAGAGTGAGCGAGGAGAATAAATCAGTGCGGTAGGAAGGCCAGCAAGGGAAGAGTTCAGATGTCCTCTTGTTCTGCTGTCCAACTGGTTTATGCTGGCATTTATGGCAAGTCTATATCTTTTCAAAGAGCCAGCACAGACATGATGGGCCGAATAACCTCCTTCTGTGTTGTATAATTCTATAATAATAATAATCCTTGCATTTGATACAGTGCCTTAACACATTCTCTAGACGTCTCAAAGCGCTTCACAAAATATACTGTAAAGTGAATTGACTGATATTTATGGGTAAATGATGAATGAAACATAGAAAGGATGTTAAGGCATTGGAAAGGGTGCAAAGAAGGTTTACTAGAATGGTATCAGGATTGAGGGATTTCAGATATGGGGAAAGGCTAGATAGGCTAGGTTTATTTTCTTTGGAACAGAGAAGGTTGAGAGGAGACCTATTAGAGGTTTATAAAATCATGAGGGGATTCGACAGGGTGAATAAGGAAAAACTGTTTCCACTGGTGGGCGAATCTGTGACTCGTGGTCACAGATTTAAAATAGTTTCAAAACGAAGCAGAGGGGAGCTGAGGAGAATTTTTTTCACTTAGTGGGTTGTTCGAATCTGGAATGCATTGCCTGAAAAGGTGGTGGAGGCCGATTCAATAACAGCTTTTAAAAGAGAATTAGATTTTTATTTAGGGAGAACAGGTATGTTAGGTTATGGGGAGAGAACTGGGCAGTGGGGATTGTGTAATTTATGTGTAATAAAGTCTGATGACAGGCCTTTTGAAGAGAGCTGCATGCTACTCATTGCAGTATA
Organism: Hydrolagus colliei; assembly: GCA_035084275.1. Lineage (NCBI taxonomy): Eukaryota > Metazoa > Chordata > Chondrichthyes > Chimaeriformes > Chimaeridae > Hydrolagus > Hydrolagus colliei. The sequence goes on along the minus strand of CM068742.1, from coordinate 141,360,916 downwards.
TATTATCAGTGGAGCATCAGTGTTTTCACACAGTGCCAAGAGAACGACAGAGAGCACAGGATAGGAATCCTTCTGGCACACTGTCTGTTATGTACAGATAGAGTTCTGCTCAGTGAAAAAACAGATTGTGTTTCCAGAGACCCAGGAGAACACTGTCTAAGTGTCAGAAGAAATTCTAAGATACTCCCCACTCTTAACTTCACCAGTGGGTTTGGGAGTATTGCTAATTCCCTAATCCTCTATCTATTGGCGCCATTAGATGCCTACTGGTTTTGCTCAAAAATAGAAAGATTTAAACCTGGTAGCAAGTGATTCAGCTGTTGAAAGATAGCCTTACTAATGGTAACAACACCACTTATCAGTACCAACCTAAGCAGATATGTGATGCTCAGGATTACAGCCAAAATGTTTGCTATTAATAACTGGAAGGAGCACGTCAGTGAAAAATAATGTTGCTTCACAGATCCCTGTGGATAGAAAAGGAAAAGAAAAATAATGAAATGAATACAGAAGAGACTGAAAATTCACAGCTGATTGATCAGCATCTGAAAAGAAAAAGCTCTTTATGTTTAACCCGACAACCAACCACATTAAAAGAACCCAAGACAATGGTTCAGGCATCCTGTAGCTCAGTGATTAGAGCACTCACCTCACAAGCAAATGACCTGGCTTTGATTACCGGCAGGGTGAAACCTTGAGCAAGTTTCCTTGCTCCACACGCTTGATAATAATCGCTCAAGAAGAAAAACAATAATTAAATTGATCACTTCAATCCATGACTGTTTGCAGAACACTGCTGTTTGCAATTGGCTGCTGCATTTTGCCAAATAGGACTTGCACTTTTGGTGTGACTTTTTTTTCTGTGAAGTCAAAAGTAGTAACTAACTAAAATGTCACTAATGACAGTATTGGGACACTGCTGCTCGTAATTGGCTGCCGCATTTTGCCCATAAATTTATAACCAATTCACTTTACAGTATATTCTGTGAAACAATTTGAGATGCCTGGAAGACGTGAAAAGCATTATATCAAATGCAAGGATTATATTTTATTATAAGACATGTCATTTTAAATGGCTAGAACCATTTTCTTAAATTGAAGGATTTTGCAAAATTTCTTAAATTCTGTTTCAGTTTATGTGTCAGCCTGGCTCAGTTGGTAGCACTCTCACCTCTGAGTCAGAAGGCTGTGGATTCAAGTTGCATGTTGGTATGTGGAATCCATAGTTTAAGCTCACACTCCAATACAGTGCTGGGGAGGTGGGGTTGCATTGTTGGACATGCTGGTCAATGGGTGAGACATTAAAACGAGCGCACATATTGATCACTCTCTCATTAATAATAATGCTTGCATTGAATATAACACCTTAGCAAGTCATCGAATCATCTCAAAGCACTGCACAGGATATATTGTAAAGTGGTTTGACTGTGTATTTCTGGACGAAACGTGGCCATAGTCTATTGCTGTTTGCAGCCACAATGCGGCCACATTGCCCGTCTCTGCCAATACCTCACCCCAACAACTGCCAAAACCCTGGTCCATGCCTTTGTCACCTGTTGGCTGGTCTAGTCTAATTCTCTCCTCCACCATCCACAAAATTCAGCCCATAAAAAAATCCACCGCACTCATTTTGACCCATACAAAACGTTGTACTCCAATTACCCCAGTCCTTGCCAAACTACACTGACACAGAGTGAATCAACTTAAAGATCCTCACTCTTGTGTTTAAATCCCTCCATTCCTTGGCACTCCCTTACCTCTCTAATCTCTCTCCTCACAGCTGTACCCGCTACTTTCGCTTTACTGTGTCCGGCATCCTCTTTGTACCCCAAATCCTCCGCTCCACCATCGGCAGCCATGCTTTCAGCCACTACGCCCCGAAACTTTGGGACGCCCTCCCTCAACCCTTTCATCTTGTTCCCTCCTTTGCCATCTTCAGGTCACCTTCCCCCTCCCACCAGCTCAGCCTCAGGCTCCACCATTGTGAAATGTTCTGGGACACCGCCCGGCATGGGGGGCACTATATCAGTGCAAATTATTGTTGCTGTTGTTTGTGGGACATTGCTATGTGCAAACTGGCGGCATTGTTTTACCCACAAAAAACAGTCAATTAATTCTACACTAACTAAATCCTGTGAAGCAATTTGAGCCGTCTCAATGACAAGATATTGCGCTACAATATTGTGCTTCAATATAAATCAAAGCTGTTGTTGTTGTTTGTTGGATGAAGCTGGGATTCCACCACATAAAAATAACCGGTCTTGGATGAACTATATGAAAAAAGAGAAATAAACAAATGAATTATCCTAATAAATAACTGAATGACCAACTAAATAAATGCAGTAGTTGGATATTTAGAAAGCTCTTTATTATCTATGGGTTTGTAAAAAGACAAAAGCTGATGCAACACTTGGCAAATTATGCAAATGGATTGAACATTATCTTGACAGTAAAAGACAGAATATGGTGATAAACAGTAGATACCCTGCCTGGAAAGTACCACCATTGGAGTTCGACAAGGAACTGTTCCGCAGATCCCCTCTTGTTAACATTGGCTAAGAAACCAGACTACTGAGAGAGCCACAGAGAATTCACTCGACTACAAATTCCATTTCCGAACACGTCAACATAGAGCCAGCATTAAGAAGACCCCACTCACCTTCCTCCTTCCGCCAAGGAGGATATTAGAACTGAAGATGGATATAAATACAGCATTCATAAGCTTAGAGTTGGACAATTAAAAATGGTTTCCTCTCACATGGTGATAGGGTGGTAGGTACATGGAACAGTCTAACCAATGAAGTCGTTAATTCTGAGTTAATTGATGCATTTTTTAAAAATAATAAATAATAATAATCCTTGCATTTGATACAGTGCATTATCATGTTGTTGAGATGTGTCAAACCACTTCACAGGATATACTGTAAAGTGATAAAATGCTGTGTGCATTTTGTGGGCGAATGCAGCAGCCAAATTTGTGCGCAAGAATGTTCTACTAGCATTTTATTTTTATTTGGAGGATTGTTGGCCAGGACAGCAGCATAAGCTCAATTCTCATCAAATAATGCTGTGGAACCTTTAACATTCATCAGATAGTACCTTGGTTTATCCAATGGGCAGTACTTCTGATATTGCAGCACATCCCAGCACTGCATTGGAATGTATTACACAATAAGGGCTCCAAGTCCAAACAAGTAGCTTTCAGCAGATAACCTTCTGATTCAGAGGTGAGAGTGCTACCAATTGCCTAGTTAACATATGGAGCATCACCTTCTAAAGGGGTAAATGAATACATCTGCTGAGAAACAGGACCAAGGACTATAGTGATGTCAATATCCCAGTATAATTAACATGGGGTGCAGTAACCTAGGAGGAGGGATTGGCAGAGGCCTGAGATTGCACACTTTTAGCCTGTAAGACCATTTGGTGATAAGGTTTGAGACATAAAAGGTGTTATATGAATGTAAATTGTACTGCATGTATTTTTAACTAATTTTTTACTCGTCTAAATGATCTGACGTAAACTGATTTTTTTTTCTCTTTCATAAAGGTCTCTCTGGAAAATAGTGTTTTATTTAGATTTTACTGCATCACCAGATGAAATGCTCGGTTGAATAGATGGTCAAGCCAGAAGTTGTACGTTCAGGAAATGCATCACTAGCAAAGTTGAAAGAGGAAAGTAACAGACGTTCTAACCACAATCAAGTAGAAATGTTTAAATTGAGCCAATTGTGTGGGTGTAGATTATGCTTTTCATAGCAACACAGCATTTAAGAAATTGAATCCTGTAATTACTCTGCAAAGATTTGCCGTTTTCAAATGATTCAGTTCTTGTAATCCACATTTTAATATATTAATGAAAAATACAGTAGCTTTTTCTACCTCATTGGGGTTGAAAAAGTACTGCATTTCAAAGAGTTAGTACAACAACTTCGATTTATGTAGTGCCCTCCACTCCAGATGGTGTCTCAGAGCGCTTCGAATTGGTGGTGCTGGAAAAAGCGTTTTCTAATTATCCTTGTTTTTAATATAATGCATTACAACATCAAAATGTCTGAATGTTCTTCACAGTAATTATTATTGAGGGTAGAAACTGTGTTTTTGTAAATGAATGTAGCAGTCAATCTTCATGCAGCAATGTCCCACAATCAGCCAAGTGGTGACTGATCAATTTAACTAATGTCCAGGATAACAAACCAGGAGAAACTTTACAACTAGTGTAATTCGCCCACAAAAATACAGTAAATTCACTATACAATATACTCTGTGAAGCGCTTTGAGACATCTCAAAAAACACTATATGAAATGCATGGTTTCTATTATTGTTGGGACATATATGAACAGGAAGATGAGATTTCAGTTTAACATCTCAACTGAAGGACAGCACCTCTGACAATGCAGTGCTCCCCCATTACTGCATTGGGGTGTCAGAACAGTGGCCAACAACATACATCTTGAAGCCCTCCAAAAATTGGTATCTATTAGTCTAGCCCAGGGGCTCAATCCCTGACTGCCTAGTTCAGACAGCTAGCATTCTGAGTCAGAAGATTGTGGGTTCAAGCTTTGTGTCAGGACTTTGAAATCAAAAAGGATGCTCAACATTGTTGGGAGGTACTGCCCTTCACATGAGGTGTTAAAAACAGAAGTCCCATCTGCATGTTGAGATGGATGCCTATTGCACATTCCCCAGTGTCCTGGCCAACAATGCCCTGAATTTAATAAATTGTCCATTCACCTCATGGCTATTTATGAGATATGGTTACGCACAAATTGGCCAATGTGTTTAAATACAAAATAAACAGTAATTAGCGACAGGTGTCAGCCGGGTGTGTGACCATTGTGAAAGCCATCAACATGTTTAAGAGTTGGTGGAGACCAAAGTAATTTGCATGATCCGTATTCATACTGCACCAATTCAAATCATTGTCCTAGTGAGATATGTGGAGGAATGAAAGCCAGGCCTGAAAGTTCCATATGTGAACTCTATACAGTACATGGTTTCTATTTTCCTGATATGGAAGGCATGCTCTCTCTCTCTCCCCAGAGGAATGCACCCAACTTTAGCTAAACATTAAAGGGAAAAGAAAAGTCAAGTGAAACATTTGAGGACAGGAAATTGCAAAATGGATAGAATTGGTCTCGCTGACTTCCATCCGTAAGCAATTACAGGCAGACTTCGCTTAACATTGATTCATTCAACGTTGCTACGTCGCTGATACATGGGGAACATATCTTCATTTTACGTCACTGCGTTCGCTATTACGTCGTTTGCGTGGGTGGAAACAAACAATTTTAGGTAGCGTAGGCGCACATAGACACGGGTTTGCTTAATATTGTTTTCACTTAAAGTCTCACTTTTCGCAAACACAACTGCAACGTTAAAGAGAGGACTAAGTGTACATTCATGATCACCAGGTGTGGTGCTTGGTTTATATTGGGCTGACAATTGCTTATGGTAATTAGAGGACACAGATTGAAGATAATTAGCAAAAGAACCAGAAGGGAAATGAGAACTTTTCTTTATATATATACTTTATAATATACACAGTGAGTTGTTACAATCTGGAATGCATTGCCCCGAAGGTGTGGTGGAAACAAACTCAATAATAACTTTCAAAAAGGATTTAGATATTTATTTGAAAAGAAAAAAAATGCAAGGCTATGGGGAAAGAATGGGGGAGTGGGACGAATTGAATAGTTTTTCCAGAGAGCAAGCACAGACACGATGAGCTGAATGACCTTTTTCTGTGCTGTAAGATTCTATGATTCTAGTAAATGGAATGAGCAACAAAGAAAGCGTAGGCAAGGATAAGCTTTGTAAGCTAAAAAGAAATCTGTTACAGTAAAGGAAAATTTATAACTAGGAAGTAGCTGAGATAAGATAAAGCTATTATTTCAAATCAAGCCTAAACAATAGGAGCAAAGAAAATAACATTCTTCATCTTGACAAAACAAATATTTCATCAAGAAATATTTTGCCCTTTTTTCAAGCAAATGTATGGAACAGGCTAAATGCTAGTAACATCCATCTTTCATACAGCTGACAATGTCATCCTCGGTAGGCTGTTGAGAAACTCATTCCTTTATTGCCTGTTTAATATTCACAGCAAAATATTAATCTTCAAATAAGACATTACGTAACAGCACCACAGCAAAAGTGGTTTTGAAAAAGGCAGCTAACAGATAGTATGATAATAATAATCCTTGTATTTGATACAATGCTTTATCACGTCTTCAAGATGTCTCAAAGCGCTTCACAGAATATACAACAACAAGAACTTGGATTTATATAGCACCCTCCGAACATATACTCTAAAGTGAATTGATTGTGTATTTCTTTCTCAAAAGGCAGCAACCAATTGTGCACAGCCTTGTCCTGCAAACAGTCATGGATTAAGTAATTTTTTTTAAGGCTTTGGGTAAGGCTGGAACAATGTAACTTTCTAAGAATGAAAACATTTCTCGTAACCTCCGCATCTGGTCGCTATTTTATATTGATACGCTCTTGTCACTGACTCACCAACCAGTCGTAATCATTTCATCCTATTCACTATCTAAACTCGTCATAATTTTACTGACCTCTATCAGGTTACCCCTTCAATCTTCTTTTTACCTGGTGCAAGGAATTTGGGATAAGTTATTCAAGATTCAACCATCTTGTAGAAAGATATATATATTATATATCTTAGTCAACTATTACTTTGCTTAACAATATACATTTCAAAATGAAATGATATATTTTGTTGATTTTTATGGTATCTTATGCTATCAATATTTTTCACCCTTGTACATTCCCAGGAGATCACATGAAAGCTCTTTGATCAGGAATCTCCTTTAGTCCATTTTATCCTTCCAGAACACCAACTCAACTATCTTCCTGTTACAACACCAAGCTTTTAAATTTTTTCAATTAGGCTAATGTCCTGACCTCCACCAAATTTTGTGGTAAGCCATTCCATCTGTTGATTACCTTGGAGTCCTGGTATTCATCCAGCTCAGTGGTTAGAGCACTCGCCTTATAAGCAAGAGACCTGAATTCAATTCCAGGCAAAGTGAAACGTTGGGTGAGTTTCCTTACTCGACACGCTTAATAGTAATCCCTACCGCTTGTGGGACGCTACTCTGCGCAGGCTCCCACATTTCGCCCACATATATACAGTCTTTTCACTTTACAGTATATTCTGTGAAGTGCTTTGAGACATCTAGAAGACATGTAAAGTGCTACATCAAATGCAAGGATTATTTTTATTTATTATTATTGAAGTGTACCCTTTTGCTCTAAGCAATTCACCTTTACATGAGGGATAAGGGAATAGGAAGCTACGGGAGAGAGTTAGGAATGGGTGTAGACCAATATGGAGTATAAACACTAGCACAGACTGGTTGAACCTCACATTCTTTGTACCTCTTTGCAAAGTACATGTTATTGTCTTAAGAAACATTGGGACCTCAAATATCCCTGGGTCTTTTCAGAACATAGGAAGATCCAGGAACGGCAAAATAGCACTGCTTGAGATTTGGCCATCACAAACTAAAAGAAAATGTTTAAATCATATTAAAGAATCCTACACAACTGTAACTCTCATCTTCTCGAATGTTGTAAGGTCTTGGTTGTCTTCTCTGATTTCACAGTGTTGCTGATTTGGGTGGTTCCTTCCAATGTAACTACCTTCTCATGAGAATCTATTTGCATTAAATTACATGGCTTCGCACTGTCAATTTGGGAAGCCAGCTCCTCAAAAAAGACTGTGGAGGCAAGATATATCCCTGCTTATGCTGTCCCAGCTGTTGTTTGTTAACTTATTTTTATTCAGATATTACGATATTATTTTTGGAAAAATGTGGATTCATGGTTTTCAGTGTCCAGTCTATTAAATGTTCCTAGTATTCATCAATTCCTTAAAAACAGCCATATTTCTTCATAGTTCTGACCCTCAAAGTATAATATTATGATTATATTTATTTTATCTTTGGTGATTTATTGTTGTTAAACCTATGGAGCCTACCCAGAAGCCCTACCTCGGTAATAATACATTGAGCGTCCTTGCAGGGAACATCAAGATAGCGTAGTTATATCAGAATCCTTCTGATAAATATTCTGGATTGAATATGAGACACCAACCTCGTCTTCTGCATAGTCACTGTATCCACCACTGCAGCCTCTTCATCAATTTATGTCAAATGCAATCATCTCCAAAGACGAGGATTGTCGCTGAGCCTCACTGCAATAGCATGAAGTTTTTTTTATTACTGTCAAGTGCACTTGCTCGTTGCCAATGTTGGTAACACATAGCAGTGCAACTTTCCATTGTTGGATGAATTGTGAACTGTTGGAACATCGTCAGAATTACCTATTAAGATTATATTGGTCTCAAGTGTACATTTCCTTTGGTCAGCCTAGTAACAAATTACAGTGCAATCCGTTTTATGTTTAATTCCCTGAATGAATTAGGAAATATTGTGAAATTATCGTCCATTTAAAAGAATACTGCTGTAGTATACACTTTCATCTGTATTACGTCATGCAAATATTTTAGTTACTCACTCTACATTCTGAGTGTTTTGACATATAGGAATTCAACTAATTTACAAGTTGCTCTACGATTTTTGAAAATTATTTCATTTTTGTATGGTGTTGTTCAGGATGATGTGGTGTGATGTAAATTATGTCCAAACACATTATGAATGGCTCCTGATCTCAAACTGCTTGTGTTTTGCATGATTCACACTAGATCATATCTGTGGGAGCAATACCCTTGAAATATCACTGAGGATTTATAGATGCTGCATTACTTTTTTTTTAGATTAGTCTCAACTGCACTGTTTTCAGAGATTAACATTTAATAAGCAAATGCTTTATGACCCGTGTGAGAAGTTAAAAGATGATTTGGATTGTCACAACGACTGAATTATAATGTCAGGACTACGATTTTTGCATTTCTTGCCAATATCCTTGCTCGTATCCCTGATTCATTAACCTTTGTCAATTTTACATTTTTCATAAGGTTTGTGGATGGTGAAATTACTACAAATTCCTTCTAAATGAACACAAAAGGTACGTAGCCTAAGACATTTGTGTATTTTAGCATCTTGAACAGAGTTAGTGGAGGGAAATTGTACCTTGGGCTAGTTTTACTCTATTTTACATTTCAGAGTCCAGAATTTATAATCATACTAATCTTTGCATTTGATAAAGCATCTGATCATGTCATTACAGGGCATCTGAAAGCATTTCATTGGACTTTACTGTAAAGTGTAATAACTGTATATATTCTCAATGCATACAGCAACCAGTTTGCAAACTGCAATGTCTCAAGGCGGGATTTGAAGGAGGCTAAGGAGGGGTGAGGCCTTGCATTTGATGTAGCACTTTTCCCGACTTGTAGATGTCTCAAAGCGCTTCACAGAATATACTATAAGGTGAATTGACTATATTTATGCTCGAAATGCAGCAGCCAACCGTACACAGCAGTGTCCCACAAACAGTCATGGATTGAGATGACCAATTTTTTTTTACTGATTATTATCAAGCATATGGAGTAAGGAAACTTGGCCAAGGTTTTGCTCTGCCTGGAACCGAATCCAGGTCTCTCGCTTGAAACAATGACTGTCCAGCGCCTTGGGATGTCTTCCTGATGTGTAAGGTGCTATACAAGAATAATTACCAAATAAATGGTACAAGTGCAATACCAAACTCTGCTCCCCAATTACCCCAGTCCTTGCCACACTGCACTGGCTCCCTGTCCTGGAGAGAACAATTTCAAGATCCTCTTGCTTGTATTTAAATCCCTCCACTCCTCTTCACCCCTCTATCTCTCTGACCTCCTCTCTCCCCACAACAGTACCCATTGCCTTTGCTCCACAGGTCTGGCCTCCTCCTTGTCCCCCGAATCCTCTGCTCTACCGTCGGCGGCCATGTCATTAGCAACTATGCCCCGAGGCTCTGGAATTCCCTTCCTCACTCCCTTCGCCTCTCCCCCTCTTTTCTATTTTCAGGACTCAGCTAAAGACCTTTTTTTTGCGCTTTTGGTCACCCTCTTCTCCTTCCCCCTGGCTCAGCCCCAGGATCCGTTATTGGGAAGTGCTCTGAGATGCCATTCGACGTAGATGGCGCTACAAAAATCCAAGTTGTTGTTGTTTTGTTGTTGTTATACACAGAGTTACATAGAATGATGCAGCATGGAAACTGGAGTTTGGCACAACTAGTCCATGCCAGTGTTTATATTCCACACAAGCTGCAATCTTCTTAACCCCCTCTCCTATACATCTCTATTTCCTTCTCCCTCATGGCTGCAGAACGTTCTCTTAAATACATTGATGTTTTATACTTCAACCACTGCTTTCAACAGTTCTTTTTCAACATTCTCATCATCTTTTGCATGAAGATGTTCCTCCTAGATCTACTATTACCTTATGTCCCCACTAGATCTACTATTACCTTATGAACAAATGGAAACATACTATCAACATCCATTGCATCCTTTCTTAATGCCCTTTTACTCATCATCCTTCCTCCTTCTTCTTTAATCTCCCAACATCTTTTGACATTATTTTTGGCTGTGGTAGAAGGTTGTGGGTTCAAGCCCCACATTGGGCCTTATATTTTCTGGGTTGACACTCCAATGCTGTAGAATGCTGCATCATCACAGGTGCTATCCTTCAGATTAGAGACATTAAACCAAGATGCCACCTGTCTACTCAGGTGGACATTCAACATGTCAAGCCACTATTGGAGGAGTACATGTGTAATAAATATGTTGTCTCCCAGAAAAAAATCGATCATTCATTTCATTGGTTGTTAGTGGGACAGTGCTTTGTGCAAATTGGCTGTATCTTCATCTACAAATTTAATGTCGCTATACTGAATATTAAATCTATGAAATGCTTTGAGACAACAACTTGCAGGTATATAGTGCCCTTGAAGATGTTAGTATCCAGGACATGCTTATCTTCCTAACATGTAAGGTGTTTACCAAAATGTAAGAATTATTTGGCATCTGAGCAAATCCATTTGTTGTGGTATTTGGACCAAATTCTGGTTGACTGATGATTCTAATTGACTTAAGAGAAACCACTGGGAGCTATTTAAGCACCTAGTGGTTCATTACTTCCCATTTGAAGTGAGGCTCATAATTCAGCTCAGATCACTTCTGGTTTTCGCTTGGTTTGATGCTTGGGTCTGGTGAATGGCCACTAATAGTGGAAATTTTACCCATTACAACAATGAGGAGCCTCACTTAAAGTGGAAGGTAATGATCCACGAGCTGGATCTTAAACCGCTCCGTGTGTTTTTTTTTCCTGAAGTCTCCTTGAAACGACAGCTAACATTTCCAAAGTTGCTTAAAACATTTTTTTGTAGTGTGATATTTTCTCTACATTTTGAAACATTTTGTTCTTGAAGCTATTTCATCAAGTTATGTTTCCATCTAACTCAGTTGGTAGCACTCTTGCCTCAGAATCAAAAGTAGTGGCTGATACTGTAGTCCAGTGGTGGCCAACCTGTGGCCTATGGGCCAGAAATGATTCAAGAAGACCACCCAGAAAGTTCATGAGTGTAGATAAGTCCTTGTTCGATCAGTAGTGTGCTTTCAGTTTTTTCTTGATAGTTTTTGTACGTTGATTTATACATAAATCAAGCATTATTCAATCAAAGAAATGTATTTTGCTCGCCAACCATAAAAATTGTCTATCACTTCTCCAGTTCATCGCTAGGGGTGTGTTACATTGTTGGAGGTGCCATCCTTCAGTAGAGGCATTAAACCTAATCTCACAATAACAACAAAATTACATTTGTATAGTGCCTTTCATGTTGGGGGGATGTCCCAAGGCACTGGATCTCCATCTGACTGTTCAGTTAAAGTTGCCATGGTACATGGCAAAACAAAAAGGAGTTTCTGCCTGGGTACCCAGGCCAAAAGTTCCCAGGATAAATTGTACATTCACTTCATAGATGTGTGTGGGGGAAGGATGTGTGCAAACTCACTGCCGTGTTCACCGACAAATGCACATTCACTGAACTTCACTGTAAATCCTTTGAAGAACTTTGCGATGCCTAAATGACGTGACAAGGCACTATGTTAAATGTAAGGATTATATTTATGTTAGAATTTGAGAATGTCATTGTTGAATCCACAACCAAATGGACATTACCTAAGACCAGATGTTGTCTCTTGAAGAGTAAGACCATTTTAACTCATGCAAGTTAAAGATTAGAGAAGCAGTGAAACATTGTAATATATTTATTGCACTAGAAATTCTGTTCAGAAACAGTAGAACGTTCCTTGTAGCCCTGATTTTGATCCAATAGTTTAGTCTGAAGCCCTTTTTTGAAAATAATTTGTCAGGCATCTTTTGAATTGTGCTTAGGGCTCTGTTTTAGGCCCCCTCCTTTTCACCCTTTACACGTTTCCTCTGGGCGATGTCATCCGCAAACATGGGGTAAATTTCCACATGTATGCGGACGACACCCAATTGTACCTTTCTGCCTCATCCCTCAACCCCCAGACCATCGATGTTCTGACAGCATGTCTGTCCGACATCGAGTCCTGGACGAGGGACAACTTCCTGCAATTGAACGTGAGTAAGACCGAGGCCCTCCTGATTGGCTCAAGCCAGCGCCTCCGCACATCGGGCGCTGCCAGCCTCAACATCCAAGGCTGCACTCTCCACCTCACAAAGCCAATCAGGAATCTCGGCATCATGTTCGATCAAAAACTTTCCTTCCTCCCCCACATCCGTGCCTTGACCGGCACCGCTTATTTCCACCTGCGCAACATTGCCAGGCTCCACAACTATCTTACCCCCCGTGCTGCCGAAACACTCGTGCATACATACATCACATCGAGGCTGGACTACGGAAACTCTCTCCTCGTCGGCCTCCCAAGTTCCTCCATTCACAGGCTGCAGGTCATCCAAAACTCTGCAGCCCATGTATTATCCCGCACCCGCCTCCGCGACCATATAACCCCCACCCTCGCCCGTCTCCATTGGCTCCCCATTCTCCAGAGGATCGAGTTCAAGATCCTCGTCCTCACCTACAAGGCCTTACACGGCCTTGCCCCGCCCTATTTAACCAATCTACTTTCCCCCTACAAGCCCACATGGACCCTCCGTTCAACAGGACTTGGCCTGCTCCAAGCCCCCCGCCCGAACCGCCCCACCATCGGAGGCCGGGCCTTCAGTTTCTCCGCTCCCACCCTATTGAATGCCATCCCTCAATCCCTCCGTTTCGTTTCTTCCCTTTCCCATTTCAAGGCCGGTTTGAAGACTTTCCTCTTCGACCGTGCCTTTTGTTCCACCCTGAACTTTTCGACCTCCCCTTCGTGTTTCACCCCTTCCCGAACACTCCCCTCTCAGCTTGGGTCACACGCCTCCTGTGCAGCGCCTTGGGACGTCCTCCCGACGTGAAAGGCGCTCTATAAATGTAATTTGTTGTTGTTGTTGTTGTTGAGCAGAAAATAGGAAAACTTTTGCACAATGTTTGAGCCTGAAAATCTTCAGGCTCTCAAACAGCATAGAACAGTGTATTTTTGTGGCTAAAAATAAGGTTCTGGGTTAGATCAATCGGGATGCTGTGAAGCAGCATTCAGATAGTGTTGCTGACTTGTGCCTTGGATGCTTTGTGTGGCTGAGGGGCCTCTGGACAGTAGTAAAAAGACTTTTATAGCACTAAGCACTTTGATATGAGCGATGATGTGGTCAGCAGCCTTAAAAGACGAAAACCAATAGCATAAAACGTCAAATATTATTAAGATGAAAATGAGTTTGCATTTAGATCCATTGGCAGAGGAAATTAAATGATAAAACCCTGCTGTATGACCTTTGCGGATGATTAATCAAATTTCTCAGAGCTATAACCATACGGGAGAATATTAATCAGAAGATACAATACAATTTACACTTATTTAACTCCTTTCATGTCAGGGGAATGTCTCGAAGCACTTGGCAATTTTTGGTTAAGCCACTGAGTTGGGGAGGTGAGGGAAAATGAAGGCAAAGATGTACATTTTGAGATGGGCTAAGGGGACAGTTGCAAAAACTCCAAGATGGTGTAGGGGAGATACAAAATACCTGAGAGCTCCCCGGCCAATGGAGGGCAGAAATGGTGGGGGACATGACACAAACCAGTGTTCTGTGAGCAAAGGGAAAAGTCTAATCAGTGTGGCTGAAAGAGGCTGTAGATGTAGGGCTGGGAGAAGAATGGGGAGGGATTCGAACTTGAGAATAAGGATTTTGAAATTGCTTCACTGGGGGAGTCAGTTGAGCCAAATCTGCCATTATCAAAACTTTATCATTGTAATTTGCCCCGCAAATACTAATATTGGATGTGAAAATTAATTACAATTTCCTTGTACAGTACCTAGTAAATTGAAGATGGGAATGGAACACATTGTTACACTTTATCTGTTTCAGTGTAATCAATAAATTGTGACCATGGTAATAGAACATTCCTCTTTATTTGCTCCTCTCAAATGCCAAACTCGCAATTCTGCAGGTTTTCCTCTTCCCTGCATCCTTATGTTGTTATCCAAACTCATCCCACCATCTCTTACTCTAACTTATTCTTTTCATGACTTTAATGAATATTGAAGCCCTGACATCCCTTTATCTTTCCTTTCTTCTACAATGTATAACTTTCTAACATCTCAGCTTGGCATCACCCAACTGTGATTTATTTGCTTACAATTCAATTTACATTTATAATTTTTTTTCACATTGAGAGACCATCTAAAAATTTGTGGATTGACTTCATAGTCGATTTGTGGATTTACTTCATTTGGATCATAATGGATCTATAAATCCATTTGCATCCTAACACCTCCCTATGTCTGTGATTTTCTCTTACCCCACTCCTCTGCTATTCCGTTTTGCTTATTTGACTCTCGCTTGTTGCACACACAAAGAAAGGCCCTCTCTCTGCACCGCCATTGATGGCCGACCTTCAACTACCATGGCCCTAACCTTCAAAACACCTTCCCTTTACGCTTCTATCTAACCCGCTCTCTCTGTGCTATGTTAATTCTACCTCTTTAACTGCACCTGCTATCACCTCCCACTTCACCCCTCCCTTCTCATTGCTTTGCATCCAACTGTAATTGTAAAATACTCTGAGATGTTGTTTTACATGTTGCTTTCCACAACTTATTATTGTTTTTCTTATTTTCTCTCTTACCTTTTGAACTTCTATGGTGTTCCTCGCCTTGGCTGTCCATCAAAGCTCTTCAATTAAAAATAAAAAGCTACAAGACAGTTACCCATCACAAGCGATGATGAGCCTCACTTCAACTGAGCAAAGCCAGGACATGCTATTTTCCCTTTAACCGCTATGTATAGGAAAACTTTGATTCTCCTAGCAACTGCATCGCCATCAATGAACAGCAGGCCTCAAAAAAGAACAATTGAAATGGATCCTATGCTAACACCAGATACCGATCAACCTACTGCGCATTTCGAGCATTGTCTGTTTTTGTTAAGCACAGTGACTTTACATCACTCACATTTACATAAGGAATAGAATGACAAAAATATACAGTATTTAATTAAGTGACAGAAAAAGAGGTCATATCATTGCAAGTTGTTTTTTAATTGCAGATATTGATTCAGACAATTTGGTTATTTGTGGAAAACCTCCCAAGGATACATGTACGCCCAGTTAATGCATGATTATCACAAGATTCCGTTTAAAGTAAATTTAACAAGCCTTCACAATTCTGCAGCATATTAAATGTTGAGAAAATATTCTTACAGGCTGAGAACTAGATGGAATTTTCAGACTGTGAATGTATATGCTTCCATAAACGATGCACTGACTCCCAAATAGCACAGTGCAGAGACAATGGAGACCATCGTAACTGGAAAAACTGACACATTGACATAGAAGGTGTACATAAACAGTAAAAAAAACAACAAGCTGTTCAGTCTCCACAATAGGACTTGCTCCAAAAATGTTAAACAGCAACAGATCCCAAATCAAATTGTTTGAACACACATATAAGGCGTGCACACACAACATAAAAGCATGCCACAAAATTCCACCTGCCTCTCCCAACTCCTGGCTCAGTTGATAGAAGGCTAACTTTCTCCCACAAATTATAAAGTCAGTTCACTTCACAGGATATTCTGTGAAGCGCTTTGAGACATTTGAAGGTCTGAAAAGATTAGAGAATGAGAAGATTGTGGAGCTCCTGTAACTCAGTGGTTAGAGCACTCACCTTATAAGCGTGAGACCCGTGTTCAAATCCAGGCAGGTCAGGGCGAAACCTTCGGCAAGTTTCCTTACTCCATAGGCCTACCTAATAATAATCCCTCCAAAAAATAACACAATAGTGGAATTGGTCATTTCAAGCCACGATTGTTTGTGGGACACTACTATGTGCAATTGGCTGCCACGTTTCACCCACAGATAAAAATATAGTCAATCCACTTTACAGTATATTCTGTGAAGTGCTTTGAGATGTTGATAAGATGTGAAAAGCGCTGTATCAAATGCAAGGATTATTATATTATCGAATCACTATATCAAATGCAAGGATTATTATTAGTTGTAGTGTTGTTATAGCACTCTTACCTCTGAGGTTGTGGATTTAAACCCCACATCTGGATTTTGAACGCATAGATGAGCCTGCCATCCCAATGCACTGTTAGGGGTGGGGAGTGAGAGCCACTATTATTGGAGCTGCAGAATCCTGGAAATTGATATAACAGAAAGAAGTCATTTAGCCCATCCTGTCCATGCTGAAAAAGCAACCTACTGTATTCTGTTCCAATTAACTACCCTTTCCCCAAATCCCCGATTTGATTGACAGATCACATCTCAAACAAACAAAACTAGGCTACTCAGCTTATCTGATCCACTCAGTCTTTTTTTTTCACACGCTTCTTTTCTGGCTACACAGGAACTATCCAGGAGTACGAGCAACAATAGTAATATGGAACTGAAGATCTATAATTAGTTGAGGTAGAAATTAATAGTTTGATACAGAGTATAACTTATTAGATCAGATCTGAAGACCTTCCTCTTTGATTGTGCTTAATGTCATCTCCCTGCTCTCTCTGGCTCGGGATGAAGCTCCACCAATGTTAAACCCTCCTAGATCTACCTGTGTGAAGAGCACTATATAAATGTAAGTTCCTGTTGTTATTGTTGTAATAGAGTATACCTAAACAAAGAAATGCAGAACTGGTATGATTCCGGTAAAGGAAATGAGAATGAATGTGGGACTCACTATCTTGCTGATTATCGCGGTTATATCTGATTTAAATCATGACCTACTTATGTATTCAGAACAACGCTGCTATGCTACCATACGCTGCTTACCTGTTTATATGTGACCTCAAAACTGTTTTGTCCTCAAAATGTCCAAGCTCCTGAGCTTAAACCTGTAACAAATAAATAGTCTAGTCACCCTCCTCCAAACTTTTTCTCTCTATCCCTCATCAGAAGATGTTTGACTTATTTTTCCTTCTACTGGATTGCGGTTGTATATAATAATAACAAAATTACATTTGTATAGCGCCCTTCACATCGGGATGCCATCATATTATAATAATGATCCTTGCATTTAACACAAATTCACCGTGAAGTGTAGTGACCGTGTATTTAGGCAAACCCGGCAGCTAATTTGCACACAGCAATGCCCCACAATTAACCAATGGATGACCAATTTTATTAGGAAGATTGTTAGTCAGGACACCAGGAGAAACTCCCTTCTATCTTTGAATAGTGCCAGTGGATTTTTAACAAGCACTCACATAGATAAACGTGACCTCTGTTTATCGGTTCATCTGAATGACGGCACCAGGAACCATGCAGCGCTCCCCAAGCACTCAACTGGGATCACAACGTGGGACCTGAAACCGCAATCTTGGGAATGTCTGTGGGGTCACCCAACTCCTGCTACATTTCTGTAATAATATTAATCCTTGAATTTGATATAGCACTTTTCACGGCTTCTAGACATCTCAAAGCGCTTCACAGAATATACTATAACGTAAAACAAAAACAGAAATCGCTGGGAACACTCAGCAATTGTGTGAATTGACTGTATATTTGAGGGCGAAATACAGCAACCATTTGCACACGGCCGAGTTCCAGAAACAGTCGTGGATTGAGTGACTAAATTATTATTGTTTTTTTCTTAAGGGATTATTATAATAATAATAATCATGTATTTGATATAGCGCTTTTCATTTCTTATTGATGTGTTAACACGCTTCACAGAATTTACTGTAAAATTAATTGACTGTTTATTTGTTGGTGAAACGCGGCAGCCAATTGCACACAGCAGTGTACCCACAAACAGTCGTGGGTTGAAATTACCAATTTTTATTATTTTTTTGGGGGGAGAGGGATTATTATTAGGCGCTTGTGTGTGTGTGTGTGGAGGAAGGAAACTTGCCCAAGGCTTCGTCCTGACCTGCCTGGATTCGAATACAGGTCTCACATTTGCAAGGCGAGTGCTCTAACCACTGAACTACAGGAGCCTCCTACATACTGTGCACACACACACTCCTCCACCTTGCTCCCCTGGGTGTGAGACACACACGCGAGTGCGCACGCACACACGCACACATACACACACACACACTCCCTCCTCTCCCCCTCCTCACTCCCCACTGCCCCCTACTGCAGGGCCAGCGCTGGGTTAGTGGGGGAGCGACACCTAGAGCTGCCTATAGCTGTGGGCTCTCTCTCGTCCCGTTTGCCACTGTATTGTCAGATGAAGGAACCGTCCTCGTTGAACTGTACGTCCACGTCCACACTCCCCCCGTAGTTAGCCAGGCTGTTGTCGCTTTCCAGCGGCTTCATCTGAGGGAGGACTGCCTCCCCTTGAACACCTTCTCGTCCTGCTCATTGTTACTCTCCAGAAGTGCAGAGTAAGGAAACTTGTCCAAGATTTTGCTGGGAATCAAACCCAAGTCTTCGTTTGTAAGGCGAGTGCTCTAAACACAGAGCTGCACAACTCCTGTAGGGGCAGGAAAGGAATTGTATAATTGCTCTAAATCATTACAGCACAATGTGGCTGTGATTAGGACTGAATGAAGGAGTTCTGTGCACTGCAGTGAAGGTTTCAGTGGTGCAGACTGCACAGAGTTCCATTAAATAAAGAGATGAACAGATTCTGAGAGTACACCACTTTAATTTAATCTGCGTGCATGGCTTGTGTAAAGATACCAATTAGTGAGTCTATTTTCCTCCTGATTTAATGGAGGGCTGTGCAGTCTATATTGAATTAGTGCAAATCTGTTCAGTGTCTTGTTCAAATGCCAAAATGTAACCTCGGTACTTTTTATGGAGATTTCATATGTTAAATGGACAGTGGTGCAAATGGCTTTCTGTTAATGTCATTTTGCGAGGCAGAATGGGCCAAATCAAATTCTGAAGTATTTAATATGGTGACAGTGGAGTTCAAAATAATAACAATAATAATAATCGTTGGATTTAACACAGCACCTTTCACATTGGAGAACATCACAGTGCACATGAAAAAAAGGATTTACTGTAAATTATAGCGTTTTTTTATGTTGTGATAATACTGATAATCCTTCCATTTGATATTGTGCCTTTTCATGTTGTTGAGACATCTCAAATCGCTTCACAGAATATAATGTAAAGTGGATTGACTTTACATTTATAATGTAAAGTATTTTGTGGGCAAAACGGGGAAGCCAACTGTGTACAGCAATGACCCACAACCAGTCACAGAGTGAGTGACCCATCCTTTTTGTAGGGATTAAAATATCATAGACAAATGCCTACAATGGAAACCCTATATGATACCCCCTTCCCCTCTTCTTCCTCCTTCTTCAACACAACGTATTCAGGAGGAAACTTGCTCTGACTTGTATTAGATAATGCAGCAGATTTGAATCTGCAACCTATCTGTGGCCAGTGGATTATGGCCTTGTTCTCAAAGTATGTCCTTTATCCACTACTTAAGGAACCTTCAATATTATTATAAATACAGCAGAATTACAACAAATATCATAAGTCATCACAGAAGGACAATCAATATATCTGGCTTCAGTAGGCTGCATTTACATTTCACTTGTTGCATGACATTTAATTTTTTTTCAGGGGAAAATCCATTTGCTTGATATACTTTACGATTTAGTGAATAACTCAAAATATTGACAGATTCATCTGCAATCCTTCTCCTTGCGCCCTGTAAATAATGGATAATGCTTTCAAGAGCTGGTTGACTACATAGTAGTTTGCAGCATTGTATCACTTTTTTTTTACAGCTATGCTGCAGAATAAGTTTTACCAATAAAATACCTGACACAATAAATATCTTTGGTGGCATGCGTAAGCAGCAAATTTCTTAAGTCAGTCGTTGGAAATAACAACATTACAAATCATCCAAAGTAACCTGTAGCTAAAAAATATTGCTTCAGCAGGAATTCTGATGAAAGGAAAGGTAAGCTTTGATTTTACTCATTTGCTGATGTAGTTTACTGAAATTCAGTCCAAACTCATGAATTGTTACCCTTTTGTTTCCACTTTCATCAACTGCAGGTTTGACTGTTCTGATGCCCTGCTTGCTGGATTCCTCAGATGCCCCCTTCACAAACTGCAAACTGTCCAGAACTCTGCAACACCCGTGTATTCTCCTGCATAAAGTTGCTTGTGCCCAATACCCTTATCGTAGAATCATAGAATTATACAGCACAGATTGAGACAATACGGGTCATTGTGTCCGTGTCAGGACTTCGAAAAGAGTGTTCCAAATCACTCCCCCGCTGTCTCCCCATAGCCCTGCAAACCCGTCCTCCCCAAATAACTATCTACTTCTCTCTTAAAAGTTGTTATCAAATCTGTGCACTTTTATCCTCGCTTGGCTCCTGATACCTCAGGCAATTGGATTCAAGATCCTCATCCTTATCCTCCTACAATCCAAATGATCCAGTCATTTCCTTCACTCAGCAAATACTGGCCTGCTTCACATCCCAGCTCTATCTATCTACCATCTATCTATCAATAGCAATTGAACCTTTAACCATTCTGCCCCCGCTCTTTGAAACTCCATCCACAGTCCATTCAACTCATCCCCTCTTCTCTCCCCACTGTCAAAACTCGCCTCAATAATTAGTACATTGACCCAATTTTCAGTCACCTTCCTCCCCAACTTCCCCCATTACACTTTCCTCCCCAAACCCCCATCACCCCCACTTCTGGGGTGACCAGTCAGCTGTGAAAGGTATCTTTAGATATCCTCCTGATATGAATGGTGCTCTAGCAATATAAATGTACTGTTCTAAGAAAGACACATTTCTGCACTATTTGAAAATAGAAGAAAGCTTTGACTGTTTGTGGGACAATGGTGGGTGCAAATTAGCTTCTGTGTTCCCCCAGAAATACCCAGTCAATACCCAGAAAAGCTATGTGAGGCACTTTTGAAACATTTCAATATCATAAGGCACTATTATCAAATACAAGGATGATTATTATGATACTCAAGCCATTCATCCCTGGTAGTCTATTGGTCCAGTTTATAGCTCCATGTTACTCCAAAGTATCTTTACAACAACAACAACAACAACAACAATTTACATTTATATAGCGCCTTTCACGTCGGGAGGACGTCCCAAGGCGCTAAACAAGAGGCGTGTGACCCGAGCTGGGAGGGGAGTGTTTGGGAAGGGGTGAAACACGAAGGGGAGGTAAAAGAGTTCGGGGTGGAACAAAAGGCACGATCGAAGAGGAAAGTCTTCAAATCGGCCTTGAAAGAGGAAAGGGAAGAGGCGAAACGGAGGGATTGAGGGATGGCATTCCATAAGGTGGGAGCGGAGAAACTGAAGGCCCGGCCTCCGATGGTGGGGCGGTTCGGGCGGGGGGCTTGGAGCAGGCCAAGTCCTGCTGAACGGAGGGTCCGGGTGGGCGTGTAGGGGGAGAGTAGATCGGTTAGGTAGGATGGGGCAAGGCCGTGTAAGGCCTTGTAGGTGAGGACGAGGATCTTAAATTCGATCCTCTGGAGGATGGGGAGCCAGTGGAGACGGGCGAGGGTGGGGGTTATGTGGTCACGGAGGCGGGTGCGGGATAGTACACGGGCTGCAGAGTTTTGGATGGCCTGCAGCCTATGAATGGAGGAACTGGGGAGGCCGACTAGGAGAGAATTTCCGTAATCCAGCAGTGAGGTGATGTACGCGTGCACGAGTGTTTCGGCAGCGCGGGGGGTAAGATAATTACGGAGCCTGGCAATGTTGCGCAGATGGACATTCAATCGCAATGGGTCAAATTCAATCTGTCAAGCAACATGGCAATTTTCACCCTAATATTATTTGTAACAATAAAAGTGTATCATAATTAACAAAGTGCACAGGGCACAAATCTGTCAAATGTACCAGACTGGCCGACATCACATAGCTGCTGTCTGGAGCACTCTTGCAGCATATGCTCCATTGTATCCCACCTGACAGCACAAAAAAATTGATCAGGCTGCTTAAAGTGACAGCATTCTGATTAAATAGATGGTGCATCTTCAATCTCGATTAAGGATAGTTAAAGTAGATTGAGGAGACACTCAAACAAGTGACAAGTTGCCAATTTGAAGCTCTCAGTTACTCTGCAGTGATTAATGAAAGCTGCAAAGAAAGTGAAAACTGAGGTAATTAATCAAACAGCGGCTGAAACTGATCAAATATGAAATCGAATGGACTTCATCTGTACTGCACCAAGGAATTGTGGATTGTCGGACAGGTGATCCTTCAGATCGAAGTGATTACTTCTCAATTACATTGCACAGTAAAAGCACTTGAAGTATTTTAGTACTGTTACTTTACTCAAGAGGTTTTGCCCCCATGGCTTTTGGTTTGCACCAGACTCGTTTAAGTCTACAGTAATAACCATGTATAAATAGAATGCCATTTAGGGGAAAAGAAGACATGGGGTTCAAGCCCCATGTCTTGAGTTTGAGCTCCTAGTATAAGCTGACATTTTATTGCAATGTTGGAGATACACTGTTGAAGTTACCATCAAAACAGGTCCCACCTGCTTGTTGGGACCTTGGCTAAGATAGGCATTAAAGTTTTCCATGGCACTATTCGAAAATAGAAGGAAGTTTCTCACAGTATTCTGGGCATTATATCAATTGCAAAGATTATTCATTTCACAGACACAATTTTTAAGTCACAAAATTTAATGATGGAATTGGTCATTCACTTCATGGCCCTTTATGGGACATTGATGGGTCCCATGTCTGGCATGTTCTCCTACATCGAAATCCTGTGAAACATTTTGAGATGTTTTGATAACACAATAAAAACACTGCAGCCCGAAACTCTAGAACTCTCTCCATCAATCCCCTACTTCCATATTTTCACATCACACATTATGAACTTCCTCTTCGACCCATTACCCTCCACCTCCCCACCAAGCCTCACCCTCTGGCTCAGTATCGCACTCTGGCAGTGTTAAACGCTCCAGGACGCCACCCCGATACAAGGGTGCTTCATAAATGTAAGTTATTGCATCAAATGCAAAGATTCAGGAAGCAGTTTGTGCTGGGCTATGTTGGCACAGAAATCAGCTGCCTTTAACAACTGAGAGTTCCGCCAAACAACACCTGCCCCAATGACAACCAAAAGAAAGTGGAAGTGAAATTTCAAGTAGTTCACTTCTAAATAATTAAAAGTTTTGAAACATGCTCATTGCGTATTTATATCACAGGTGAAAATTCTGCTCAGTATTATATACAGTGCCTTTGGCTATGTGCAGCTATAATGGGAAATCCTATTAGATGCCCAGCGTTGCCAAAGGTACTGCATGTAGCACTGAATGGACTTTTCCCTATTATTTCTTTAATTTTCTAAATGTACTAAGATTTTTGGTTTGTCTCATGGGACCCTACGAAATAGGCTATTGATAAACAAAAAGAGTGTGCCACTGAGAAAATAAATACAGCACTATATTGGATTTTCTGCCCAATGCTTTTTATTTTCTAAAACAGTACTTTGTAATTGTGCTTCCAGGGAATTATCAATAGATGAAGCATAGGAAAATGTTTTTTTTCCTAGTCTCTTAGTCAACAATCTGACAGATTAATTGATAAGTAACGTCACAGTGTGGGTGTGTTTACCATCCTACACCTAATAATAACCATCCTACGCCTAATAATAATCCGTCCAAAAAAGAACACAATAATAAAAATTGGTCATTTTCAATCCAGATTGTTTGTGGAACATTGCTGTGTGGCCACATTTCGCTCACAAATATACAGTCAATTCACTTTACAGTATATTCTGTGAAGTGCTTTGAGATGTCGATAAGGTGTGAAAAGCGCTATATCAAATGCAAGGATTATTATTATTCTTCTCATGTTTGTTTCTGGAAACTCGCTGTATGCTAAATTGTGGCCACATTTGCTTACAAAAACAGTCACTACACATAGCAGTGACCTCTGTGAAGTGCTTCGATACATTTGAATGTTATAGGCACAATAAAAAGTTTTTTCTTTGTAACTGCAAAGAACAACAACAACAAAATTGCATTAGTATAGCGCCTGTCATGTCGGAAGGGCATTCCAAGGCACTGGACAGTCAGATTGAACAAGGTTCCTGACTGGCTTGGTGAGGTGGAGTGTACATCCATGGAGGTTGATGCTGCCAGGGCCTCAGGTACGGAGGGGCTGGCGCAAGCTAATCAGGAGGGTCTCGGTTTTGTTGACATTCAACTGTAGAAAGTTAGCTCTCATCCAACATTTGATGTCTGACAGGCAGTCAGTCAGGACAGCAGTGGTCCTGGAATTGAAGGTGAA